>PISX010002860.1:0-148640 GCA_004024625.1 Mellivora capensis | reverse complement strand
GTGTTGGGATAGAGGGCACATACCTCAATATTATCAAAGCCATCTATGAAAAACCCACCGCAAATATCATTCTCAATGGAGAAAAACTGAAAGCTTTTCCGTTAAGGTCAGGAACACGGCAGGGATGTCCATTATCACCACTGCTATTCAACATAGTACTAGAAGTCCTAGCCTCAGCAATCAGACAACAAAAAGAAGTAAAAGGCATCCGAGTCAGCAAAGAAGTCAAATTCTCACTCTTTGCAGATGATATAATCCTTTATGTGGAAAACCCAAAAGACTCCACTCCAGAACTGCTAGAACTCATACAGGAATTCAGTAAAGTGTCAGGATATAAAATCAATGCACAGAAACCAGTTGCATTTCTATACACCAACAGCAAGACAGAAGAAAGAGAAATTAAGGAGTCGATCCCATTAATAATTGCACCCCAAAACTTAAGATACCTAGAAATAAACCTAACCAAAGAGGCAAAGAATCTGTACTCAGAAAACCATAAAATACTCATGAAAGCAATTGAGGAAGACCCAAAGAAATGGAAAAACGTTTCATGCTTTGGAAGAACAAATATTGTGAAATATGTCTATGCTACCTAAAGCAATCTACACATTTAATGTAATCCCTTTCAAAATACCATCAATTTTTTTTCAAATAAATGGAACAAATAATCAACAAATAAAATTTGTACAGAACCAGAAAAGACCCCAAATAGCCAGAGGAATGTTGAAAAAGAAAAAGAAAACCAAAGTTGACAGCATCACAGTTCTGGACTTCAAGCTCTATTATGAAGCTGTAATCATCAAGATAGTATGATACTGGCACAAAATGGACACACAGAGAAGTAGAACAGAATAGAGATCCCAGAAATGTACCTTCAACTCTATGGTCAACTAATCTTTGACAAAGCAAGAAAGAATGCCCAATAGAAAAAAGACAATCTCAGCAGCAATGTCTACAATAGCCAAACTATGGAAAGAGCCTAGATGTCCATCAACAGATGAATGGATAAAGAAGATGTGGTACATATACACGATGGAATACTATGCAGCCATCAAAAGAAATGAAATCTTGCCATTCGCAACGACATGGATGGAACTAGAGGGTATCATGCTTAGTGAAATAAGTCAATCAGTGAAAGACAACTATCATATGATATCCCTGATATGAGGAAGTGGAGATGCAACATGGGGGCTAGGGAGGTAGAAAAAGAAGAAAAGAAACAAGATGGGATTGGGAGGGAGACAAACCATAAGTGACTCTTAATCTCACAAAACAAACTGAGGGTTGCTGGGGGGAGGGGGTCGGGAAAGGGGGGTGGGGTAATGGACATTGGGGAGGATATGTGCTATGGTTAGTGCTGTGAAGTGTGTAAACCTGGCAATTCACAGACATGTACCCCTGGGGATAAAAATATGTTTATAAAAAATAAAAATTAAAAAAAAAAGAAGAAAGACAATCTCTTCATATATATATATATATAGAGAGAGAGAGAGAGAGAGAGAATAGAATACTATTCAGCCAGCAAAAAACACTAAATCTTGCCATTTGCAATGACATGGATGGAACTAGAGGGTATTATGCTAAGTGAAATAAGTCAATCAGAGAAAGACATTTATAATGTCCTCTCTGATATGAGGAATTTGAGAGGCAGGGTGAGGGGGTTGTGGGGGGAAGGGAGGGGAAAAAAATGAAACAAGATAGGACCAGGGAGGGAGATAGACCATAAGAGACTCTTAATCTCAGGAAACAAACTGTGGGTTGCTGGAGTGGAGGGGGGTTGGGATAGGGTGGCTGGGTGATGGACATTGGGGAGGGTATGTGCTATGGTGAGTGCTGTGAATTGTGTCAGACTGATGATTCGTGGACCTGTACGCCTAAAGCAAGTAATACATTATATGTTAAATAAACAAATAAACAAATAACCCCCACAGGAAAGAGCTCTGGAAAAGTTGAGCAAAATTAACTTCAAACTTACCACTCCCCTTCACTGAAGGCTCCTGGTCTCTCTCATCGATAAAGCTTGCCAGCATTTTCTTTTAGCCACTCTGAAAATCCTGCTTGTCCATTTCTCTTGCAGTGAGTGGGTATTTTTTCAGTGCCCACAGTTCCAACTCTCCGTTCATATGGCTGTGGACCGTTGGCCCCAGAGTCGTGGGAAGAGAAATGTCCCAGGAAAATGAAAGTGGACCATTTACAGGCTTCTTATTACCAGTCCTCTGAATGGCAGGCAGAAGGATGGCTGTTTCTGAAGCTGGAGAATTTAGAGATAATATTTTTAAGGGAACAGGTCTTGGGAAATTGAATTTACAACCAGACTATTCTTTTTTTTTTTTTTTCTTCTTAAGAGCGAGAGAGGGAGAGTGAGCACACACAAGTGGGGGCATAGGGAGGAGGAGAGGAGGAGGGAGAGAGAGAGTCTTAACTAGGCTCGACACTCAGTGCAAAGCCCAATGCAAGACTCAGATTCACAACCCTGAGATCATGATTTGAGCTGAAATCAGAGTCAGGGGCTTAACCAACTGAGCCATCCACGTGGCCCTGGCCCATTCTTCTTTTGCATAACAGCTTTCATTGAAGACAACTGAAATGTCATCTCTCTCCCCCTATCCATGCTCCCACCTCCTGGGATCTCCCTCCTCTACACTAATCCATCTAACAGAATCTGTGGATGAAATCAGTTTTGTGGTCCTACAAGACTCAGGGTCGAGGTGGGATATAGATCTAGAAAGCCTTGAGCAGATGGATCCATGTCTAACATTTAATACCCTGCCCTTACGGTCCCTGGCACAGTGTCCTGATCATGAGAGTTGCCCAATAAATAATCCCTGAATCTCCCTGAATTGAAATGAGCCAAAACGGTTCTAGGGATAGTGCTTGGGAGAGGGTGTGGCCTATGATTCTTTGGTCACAGACTTCCTCAATTGTAGGCGGAGGCTTCTTGTGCTTCTGGTTTCAGGAGGTAGACTAAAGAGATAAGAAGCTCTCTCTATCATAGGGCCGGGTCCCTGCACCCAGTCAGGTCACTGGGCACCCCTTCGTCATCAGTGGAATCCTGCCACCAAAGCCCCTTCAAGCTTCCCCATGTGGGATGTAAGCTATTTGTGTTTTTTTTGTTGTTTTTTTTTTTAAAGATTTTATTTATTTATTTGACAGACAGAGATCACAAGCAGGCAGAGAGGCAGGCAGAGAGAGAGGAGGAAGCAGGCTCCCTGCTGAGCAGAGAGCCCGATGTGGGGCTCTATCCCAGGACCCTGGGATCATGACCTGAGCCGAAGGCAGAGGCTTTAACCCACTGAGCCACCCAGGCGCCCCGGATGTAAGCTGTTTGATTCAGCATGGAACTTTTACTTCCTACAAGAACCTCTGAAACACGGCCAGCTTGGTCCTGAATTATGCAAGTAACTAGAGGTTGATCTCCTCTCCCTCCGTGACAGTGGGTGGGGATGGGGGGCGGGGGGCGAGGGGAGGAAGAGAGAGAATATTTTGAAAACAGGAATCAAGGAAACATTGCCAGGACAAAATAGACAAGCCAACACAATTACCCGCCATCTGTTATATGGACTAAGCAGAGTTATTTAGTGATCAGAACAGACCCTATGGTTCCTGGCCTGGGCTCTTCGTGGAAACTGCTTTGTGTTCTGAAGCCGGTGCCTTGATTCACTCTCTGCACACAGTTTACCAGCATGTGAAATGGAGGTGACACGGCTGTGCCCCAGCAGATGCGATGAGAATGCGTTTGCGGTACAGACTGGACAGGAGGACTACTCTAGCCATGTTTTGATTTAATTAGTGTTTGCTGCATCGTTGCCAGATCTGTTAGTGAAAAGGGCCACACGGAGAAGTGAAGTCCGATTATTATGGTTTATGCCTCAACTCCTCTCCCAAGCTCTGTGTTGATACATTTTGAAATCCCACTGCGATTTCAAAGGCAGAGTTGATCTCTTTTACATGCGTCAGATAAACAGCTTCCCACTAGAGACTCTCACTGTCTTAGGGAGCCATATTTAAAACTCGCAGTAATACAAATAAACAGAGAGAGAAAGCTTCAACAAGGTACACTCTCTGTGACCTATTTATGGCTGTTGATTTCTACACAAGTAGTCAATTCTCAATGATGCACCCAAATAAGGAACTAATGGGGCAGAAATCTAAATGGATGCTGACAAAAGATACTTCTCCTGTCCATTCATTCAGCCACTCATTTTTCAATAAGCATTTACTGAGCACCTACTAAGTACCAGGGAGCGTGCGAAGTCCTGGAGACCCCAGGCTGGCTCCGACAAGGTGCTTGCCCTTTAGGAACTCATGATTTAGGAGGGAAAATGAACAAAAAAAACCACTCACACCACAATAGGATAAATATACACAGCAAAATATGCAGATTTGCTCCAACAACATGGAGAAGGAATGCTCTTATCTTCCGCCCTGGGGAAGCCCCACTGACAGAAATCCAACTGAGGTAGGTCACTGGGTGACCAGGCCAGAAGCCAGGCCACTCTCGTGTAGTCCTGACCCCCGGAGCTAGCAAAGAGGCCAACATGAAGAAACCAAAGAGGGGCGCCTGGGTGGCTCAGTGGGTTAAAGCCTCTGCCTTCAGCTCAGGTCATGATCCCAGGGTCCTGAGATCAAGCCCCATCTCGGGCTCTCTGCTCATTGGGGAGCCTGCTTCCCCCCTTTCTCTCTCTGCCTGCCTCTCTGCCTACTTGTGATCTCTGTCTGTCAAATAAATAAAATCTTAAAAAAAAAAAAAAAAAGAAAGAAAGAAAGAAACCAAAGAACCCTGAGAATGTGCCTGATGCCCTAGCAAGCAGAGCCTGAGGCCAGTATGGGGAACTGAGTTTCAGAGCCCAAGGATATGAACAAGGAGCAGTGGGGTCTAGAGAAAGTAGTCGGAACTGGCTGTTTTCATGACTGGCCATACATGCTCCCCACAACAGGGGCAATGAGTGAGTTTCAGGAACAGGAATGGAAAAGGCCAGAGCCCCTAATTCTCTCTGCAGAGGCTCGGGAAAACTTCACAGAGAGTCATGTATGCTGGTTTTGAAAAATGCACAGGAGTTTGCCTCAGAAGATTCACAGATTAGATAACTGAGTGATGAGGGTTAGACAGCTACAGATAGAGAACAAAGTATACATCTGGAGGATCCTGTTTCGAGAAGGCTAGAGTCTGAATTGGTTTCCTATGGCATTCAAGGGCACCAGTCATCAGCCATCAACCAATATTCAAATCCTACTGCAGCCCTTCCCTCCCCACCCCCAACCCACACACTATCTTCCAGTTACCCTAGACTATTCCCCAAACAGCCTTGGGCTCACACTTTGCTTCTATTGTCCCCTCAGCCTGGAAGCCCCTGCCTTGCCCTTTCCTATTGAGATAGAATACATCTTTATATACCTAACTCAATTGCTGTCTCACCTAGGAAGACAACCCTCATGACCGCCCTGGGGAAAATGAGCCATTCTTTATTCTGAGCCTCCCAGATTTATTACTTATACCTCCACTGGCCACCCTTTCTGCTCTGCTTTTGATTGAACACAGTGATGCACTTGTCTTTGTGCTCTTTTTGGTAAAGAGTAAGTGCCAAGGAAACGGTAGGCTCCGAGAGGAGAGAGAGACTTCCTGTCTCGCTTTCTAATTTTGAAAATGTTTTATCTGGAGAAAAAGTTAAATAACTAGCCAATAAACACCAATATACTCCAACCGCGATTCATTCATTGCTAACATTCTGGCACATTTTTGTTTGTTTGTTTGTTTGTTTGTTTGTTTGTTTGTTTTTTCCTGAATCATTGGGAGGTAAGTTGCAAACAGGACACTCATCCTTAAATACTTGGGCGTGCCTCTAATGAATGGATCTTCTCCTATAAAACCACAATATCATAATCACACCTAAGAAATATCAGTCCCATATGCAGTCTACATGCAGTTTTCCCATGTTGTCTCCAAAGTATGTTTTATAGCTTTTTTCTCCTTGGATCTAGGCTCAGTCAATATCCTCACATTGTATTTAATTATAATGTTGTTTTAGTCTCTTTTTGTCTGGAAGAGTTACTCCTGAGTATGACCATTTCTTACTCATTTTTTAAAACATCATATGTACTTAACAAAGTACATGAGTGATGGAAGAAATGGGTGGACAGACAAATGAACCCCAGCGATGCAAGACCCCTAGGAAGTTCCTCCTAAAAAGGGGCAGACTTCTACCTGGAGGGACTTACGGCAAGAGTCCTTTGTGAAATCACCAGGCTATGGGTAGGGGACTGAGTCACTGTCTTTCTGTAACTGCCCATCTCCAGACTTCCTCTTTAATAGCCACGGGCTGGTCCTTAGACCATTGGAGAGATGGTTCAAGGCTAACTGACTTAAGGAGAGAAGAGAATCTGGTCTCTCACGTCTGACTGAAGGTGGGAAGGTCCCAGAGAGCAGGGAACTCATTGCCTCATGAAAGTCAGAGCTGGAAGAGACCTCAGAGATCATGTCTATCCTCCTGGCTTTCCAGGGGAAGGGACTCGGGCCCAGAAAGGTGCAGTCACTCCTTCAAGGGTCCCACGGGGAACTTCTGCCCCTCACTCCCTACTCAGCTTCCTTTCAAGTTTACCCGGTCACCATGACAATCTCTTTGTCTCTCTTGTTCCCAGGGATGGATGGCAATTCACTCAACCCCCAAGCATCAAAGATCTCAAAGTACTGAAGGCAAACCTCTTCTCAGAAACTCTGTCTCGCAGGGATGAGCCAGTGACAGTTCCTGGCCCGTGCATTACGGAAGGTTCTTGTCACCTCCAGTGAGAAAAGACCAATGAGCAGAGCTTAGGGCTGAGGGCCAGGAGGCCCCATGCTCTCCTTGCCTCTGCCATCTATTTTATCTTAAACACATCAGTGAGCTTTAACAGGACACACTTTCTTCACCCATAAAAACAGATCATTTTGGACCAGTTATCACCATGAGGGGGCATTTGCAGGTGCGAACCCTTTTGGAAAGAGAAAGGATAAATGAGGAAATCGGTGAGGGGTGCTCCTCATTTCTAACTGTCTGAGTATATGCATTTATTTAAACCAGAAAAACTGAAATTTCTTCAAAAAGCATTTGTTCTTTCCAAATTTCCTATAGCAACAGCAACACAGGTGTGTGGTTGTTGGAGAGTCTCACTGATCGAGGAGAAGCGACTGCACAGAAGAACTGGCTGGCTCATTCACTAATGGTTTGAACACTGAGGAAAAAAGCTCAGTCATCACTGAGGAGCCAGAGATCTTATACAGACATTCCAGGCTTGGACTTGAACTTGGGCAACCTTGGCTGAACCTCTTAACTCTTGGGAACCTCATCTGTAAAACAAGGAAAATTGGAATAGAATTGCGGTGATCTTCCTTCCTTCCTTCTGGATATATATTAAATCATCTGGTTGGGGAAACAGTGGTTTGAAATTATGATGCCTACCCCTCCCCTCATTCCCATTCTGATTCAACAGCTCCGGAGTGGGGGCCAGGTGATTCCTAAGTAGCCCGAGTTAAGGTCCTCTGGATTATAGGATCTGAGACACCGATTCTCGAAAGGGAATACAATCAGTGTGACGGTGAGAAAGAATATTGGAATGGCTTACCTACTGCTGGGGTGAGGAAATGGTGTAAGTATTGCGCTCGCTGGTCTGCTTGATTATTGCTCCCAGCGGAGCGTCCCCTATGATCAAGGTGTGTCCTACCACTGACAGCTTTTCCCTAGCAACCTGGGGGGACGCATGTATTTTTCTAGCTGAAAGGCAAACAGCAGGAGGCCTGGATCATTCAACATTCTGGAGGGGTTTGGCCAGCTGTGTGGAGGTCCCACCACCCTTCCTGTGTGTAATGCAGGCGGTGCGGGGGGGGGGGGGGGGGGGGGGGGGGGGGGGGGGGGGGGGGGGGGGGACCACTGGAGTGGGGAGGAGGGGAGAGAGGTCCCGACCACATCCCACAAGATGGCCGTTGGGTCTGCCTGCCTGACGCCAGCGCCAGCGCCTGGCTCCCGACAGGCAGGACTGGAAGCATCCACCAGGCGGGTGCTGGCTTTTGATCAGCACCATGTCAAGTCAGAGACCTGCAGGGAAATGGCCAGGCTCCCTGTCATTGTCTTGGCTAGCAGGCATCTTTCTGCAATCTTGGGAGAGGGGCTAGAAGAATTAGAGCACAGGTTTAAAAGTGGGGTGCAGGCAGGGGGAGGGAGGACGGCCCGACTGACGGAGAGTAGCCTCAGACCAGAGTCTTACACCTCAGCAAGAGGAAGCAAGACGTCCTTCCTTAGCTGGTCACTGGACACATTCCTGAACTCTCTGCTGCCTTTGCTACTCTCTGCCCCAGGGCTCAGAGAGGCTTTTAGCCTCAACAGACACATCTGTATAACCCGGAGACCACCAGAGCGGGTCCCCCAGCTTCCCCAAAGTCAAGTAGCAGGGGTGTGGCAGGTGAGTGCCCCAGGGCTGTTTTTATAAGACACTTGAGAATTCTAGCAGATCCTCTCGCCAGGAGCCTTAAGGAGGGCCTCTGTCTTCGGGGGTCCCCCCACCGCCACCCCGGGGGCCTTGAGCGGGTGTCCGCAGGGAACCCGGTCTGCACCTTCAGCACGGAAACTTGGGGTACCCCTGAAAGCTGTGTTTATAGGGCGACCCCTCCTCCCCGGCCGCTTCCTGAGCCGAGTGCTGAGCCAGGCCAAGTGCAGGCAGAGGTCCAGGCACAGACAGGGTGTGTTTTGTGTCTGACAATGGGAGCTACGCGCCGCGAGGGGCTCTTCTCTTAGAAAACCAAATGCCCACCAGTTTTGCTTATTTGCTCTAACATTCAAAGAGCCCCGAGGTCCCTTCCTAGTTCAACAAATAAATCCAGCTCCACTCTAGCAGGCTTCAGCCCACAAAGTTCTATTGTTACGCCTTCCCTAAATTTCCCCCCTTCCGCTCCCTCTTGGGCACCCCAGCCTCACACAGGCTCACCCTTCTTTCTTTCTTTCTCTTTTTTTTTTTAAGGATAAATCAAACTCGCCCCCCCCCCCCCCCCTTTTTTTTTTTTTTTAATTCTTTCAAAGGGTAAGGAATGTGGACACCCCCCGAAACATGCCTCTGATGTCTGCTTCAGACGGCTGTAGTTGAACGTGTGCTGACGCAATCGGGCAGATTGGGTTAAACCAAATATTACAATTGCAAGAACTCATCTGGAACTAATAATTTTGAGGCCACCGAAAGTAAAAGGGGACGGCTTTGGGGAAGGCCAGCGGCAGAGGCCAGCCCGGGCCAATGCTGCCACCTGCCGGGGGCGCAGGGAACAGGGCGCGCCCGCCAGGCCTTCCTGTTTTGTTCAGGACGCCCTGGCTCCCACGCAGACGCCTTCTGCAGCCAGCCAGCCGGACCAGGGCTATTTTAAAAAGCTAGCGCCTCTCCCCAGCCCTTGGTGTAAAGATAGCTAGTCTGGCTGCCCTGGCTTTTCTCTGGGAGGGGGAAAAAAAAAAAAAAAAAAAAAGGGCAACCTCCCAATTACAGAGCCAGGGGCTGGCTACAAAGACGGTTGCAGTCGGAGCTCCATGAAGCCGGTGCCCCTGGGATGAAACCGATCACGTGTCAATGGCTCACTTAGGAGGAAGGCTCGCTTAAGGAAGAATTTTTATTTTGCGGGCGACGAAGAGAACGCACAACTCTGCGTTGTGTCGGCACACGGCTGAACTGCAAGTCACATGCCAGATCCAGAAATGATGAAAACATCTGTTTTCGCTTTAGACCCGCGAGGCCCCGGCCGCGGGGAGGGGCGAGGGCGGGCGGGAGGGGAACGGCTCTGCTCACCGGCGCCATCTGCTGAGCCTGGTGCAGAAACGCGGGCGGCCGGAGCACAATGCAGGTTGCCGCTCACCCCCGGGAAGGGGGAGATCAACAGGTGGGGGGTCTCTGCCCCGGCGGTCGCTCTCTCCTCCGAGGACAGCCCCGATTTTGCAAGGACTGTGCACTTCCGTATTGTCTCGGGTGTGCACAACAAAGAGCTTTATCCCTGGGGACTGCTCTGGGGCAGAGGAGGAGGAGAGAGAAGCAGCAAATGAATTCCCAGGTTGGGGAGGACGGAGGTAGAAGGCGGAGGGAGGAGCTCCTTGGTGGTTTGCAGACAGTAAAATTTGCTGTTCCCTCTGGCTGAAATCTACCAGAACAAAGAAGGCGCACCGCGAGGAAAACTCCCAGCTGCACTTCCCCCAGCCGTCCCTCTTTGCTGCTCTGGTGGCTTGTACTCAGCATGGCCGAGAATGTTCCAGTATTCACAGAGACCAATCTGGTCGGGCAGGGCTTGGCCAACCCTTTACCGAACGGGAGATCCACCCAGCCTCATATGAATGGAGCGCTGGGGATGGATTCTGAATAGGAGCCATCGCATTCTTTCAGTGGTCAACAAATATTTCCTGCCTGCCTGCTAGGTGCCCGGCGCTCACCCAGCACAACCATTTGTCATACGGTTTAGAAAACAATACAGATATGTCAGAGGAAAATGTATGTTGAATGTCAAGTGAGTGTTGGAGACAATGACAGCTGTGAGTTCAGAGGCGGAGAGAGATTCCAGACTCTGATTGGGCCCTTTCTCTGTGTTTGGGGGCAGTTCTGAGAAGTCTGTTCTCCCAGTCACCCCGTGTCTGTCCAGTCCCCTACATAACTGCTTTCAGTCAACCTGCTTCAGCCTCCATCCTCCAGGCCTTAAAGTTCAATCTTTCTCGGCCAGTTCCTGGGGAGCGCATTGGCAGAGGAGATCTCCGTTGGGGGACGGTCCCAGCTGCACCCCGTTACCTGCGATCAGAACTGGGTGGGTCCTACCTATACTGGATTCCCAGGCATCATCCCTGGGCCGGAAGCAACATCTTGAGACAGACCCTCAGGAATGGTGTTGCCCCCAAACTCACGGGGCCATGAGGGGTTAATCTAAAGGAGAAAGAACTTTGGTCACATGTAGAAGTCCAGGTTGGCAGATCTCATTAAGTCCATTTACCTCCCTTTGCGGTCATCTGCGGAACACAACCTCGGCTCTCTGCTGCCCACTTCTGAGGTTCTCAGAGAAGTCTGCCCATCTGCACTGAGGTCAGTCTTTCTGTTCGTGTTTGCGCCCTTGACCTACAGACTCCCAAGTTCAAAGGGAAGCTGAGGTTCTCCGCCGGACCCCAGCCCTTCCTGTTCTTCCATTGGAGCCGCAGATAACATGTAGCAAGATCTGTCCTCTGCGTGGGTACAAAAACCTGACTGTCCTCTGAAGGACGAGTCAGAACAAAAAGATTTATTCCCATTCTACAGCTGGACAAATTACATGAGAACCGGCTCAGTCGCTACAGGTCTTGCCATCCACTAGCTCTATCCGCAGTGCCCACGTCTGTTTGGATAAGACTCGAGTTCTGCCATTGCTAGGATGGAGTCCTCACAGCTGCCTCCAGGTCCGCCCCTCACCTGTGGCTGCCCCACTCTGGTGCTGGAAACTTACTAGTTTAGGGAAACAATGCACCTCAGTACGGCCAACTTCAGCTTTTGTTGCAGGCCTTAAAAGATTAGGACAGGAGACTTCATTGGGCTCTGCTTTGATATTGATCTGCCCTGGAGAGTTTTGATGAATTTTCTTTGTTTTATAAACTGAGGAAATCGGGTCAGTGACCCATATGTTTTTCCAGGACTCTCTGACCCTGTTTCTCGCTTCTACCTGGTCTTGCAACAGGTCGCTGTTTTGATCCAGTGGGGGCTGGTGGTGGCATTTTTCATGCTGCATGGAAATTCGTGCACTCAGAAGTTAGGGTGTGTTGTCAACGTTCAGCAAAATACAACCTCTGGACCAGACTCCCAACAGCAGGGTAGAAAAACTCCAAAACAAAAGAGATGGTATGAAGATAACCACCAGTGGCCTTATGCCTTACTCGGTGGAAGACAGCAACCTTCCAAACTGTTTCTTGAGTCCTAGCTAAGCTCTCTTTTCCTCATAAAAATACATTCTATTGCCCCACTTCACTCTGTATATCTTGGTGTGATTCTCTTCACACAGAGAAGTAACCTTTGTTCAAAGCCCCGCTCTCCTAAGCTGTGCTGAATTCTGCAAGATCACTCTCCCCAGACAAGATTAGCACCTCCTTTCCAGCTCCAAATAGACTATAATCCAAAAGCTGCTCTTTTAAATAGAGGTTTCTTTTATGCTTAAATTCCTAAATAAAAGGGACATCAATGCTATTGCTACTCTCCCCAGTTAAATCCGATTTGCAAGAAATGCTGCGTGCTCAAAGATCTGGGTGTGCTCTGAAGTCTGGGCTCTGGAGCACATTTGGGAGTCTCTAGTCATTCTCTATCTGGAGGGCCCTCCAGTGGCCGGAATAATTCCTGATATAAACAAAGACCACCGAAGCAAGTGGGAACAACAAAGGCAGGGGTGGACGCTAGCCTACATGTAAAATGCTGCGTGTAAGCCCCACAGTTAGCCCCATAGGGGTATGTCTCATTTAAAGAAAGCCAAGACAGAATCGCTGCTCACGGAAGGGAGGTGTTATTTGCATGACAAAAGGACCCTTCACTTGATAAAAAGAGGCAGGTTTGAACTCCATTAAATGACAACTCCCTCTCATCTTTTTAAGATTCTATTGAATTTGCAAAAAAAGGAAAAAAAAAACCAGATTGACACACAAATTTCCAGAATGCATCTGTGCAGAAAACATGGTATGTTTGTACCCCCTCTGCACTCCCCGACCCACCCCCGAAAGGCTCAGAAGCACTCTGACCACAAGGCACAGAGAAACTAGATGGAGGTCAGAACATGTGGTGGTGAGAGCTGAAGGCTCCGTACAAGGTCAAGATCCTCAGAGCCCCGCGTTGCCTCTCCAGAACGCTGTGAAAATAACAGGAGTTTGCTCCAACATGCTTCCCTCTGGACTTGGAGGGCGCTGCTGGTGTTCTAGAAGATTCCACAAGAAGGTTTTCCAGAAGAAGCTCTGCCACATATCATGGCTGGGAGGCGTGCCTCAGTTTCTTCTGGTGTAAGGTGAAGGGATGATTATATAAACCAGATACACCGTTCTAAGACCTTGGGTTCCCAGCCATTATAATGATTTTTGTTCTCCAGAAGCACTGGGGAAGGAGCAGAAGGAAGAGGGAAGGGAGATTTTTCTCCCACAGTCCCTTCCATCCTTCTGACCCCCACCCCAGCACCCCCAGCATACGACCTACAGCAGCCACGGCAAACGTACGTCCTGACACAGACCAAGGTCCACACACCCACCCTCACCCCTTCCCCCACTAGGCTAACTCCTACTCGTGCCACATGGCTCGTGCCTAATGCCAATTCCACCCTGGTGCCTCACCCAACCTCCCCAAACCTAAGGTTTGCTTCATCTCCTTTAGGTTCTTTGTGCGTCCGCCTCCATCATAGGTTTTGGCAAGGCTGGTGCCCTCTAGCCTGCAGATTGTGGGTGGCCTGGTACCTCCTTTGGCTCCCGTCCCTAGGGCCTAGTTCGGGGACTGCTAGTCCCTGAGTAAATGTGGGATGAGAGGGGCTGCTCCTGAGAGCAGAGCTCCTCTCCCTCCCTTCCCTGGCGATGGGGCCAGCAGTCCCTTTCCCAAGCTGGCCCTGACCCAGGACCCTCGCAGGCCACAGCCAGGGCCGGGGAGGAGCAGAATGGGGGGTCGCTCCTGCCGCAGCTGTGGGAAGGAAGGAAGGGGAAGCTCTCTTGGGTAATGTTCTTAGTCATGGCATTTGACGTGCATTACCTAATGCACCTAATTACCCAATTTAATCCTGAAAGCATCATACCACAGATTGAGGTAGGCGCGAAAGGATCCTTTTTACAGGAGAGGAACCCTCAGTGCAAAAACGTTAAGACACCCCGCTCATCAGCTCCCCAGCCAGGACTGGAACTCAGGCTGTGATCCCGGACCCTTGACTACAGGCAATTCTGCACAGAGAAAACACTGAGACTCTGCATGACAGGCTTCCTAGCGCTCGGCGGACGTGGGTCACGGGTTCTCCCTTGTTGGACTGGACGGGACTGGACTGAATGCTTCCTCCTCGGACCGCTGTGCTCCTTGGAACTGTGGTGCTCCTGGTCTCTACCTGCCCCCTGGCCTGTCCCAGGCTCCCCGACTCCTGGGGATTCCTGAAAATGTTGTTTTGCGATCTCTTCTCACTCCTGATGTACCTCTGCAGGCTTTCACTTCCCCACACGCCTCTAACTACCACCAGCCTAACCCTCCAGCAAACATGCCCAGCCCAGCTGTCCCTAAGCTCCAGAAATCGCCCAAACCACCTGCCCAAATGGCGAGGGCTTCTTTCCCAAGTCCATGTCCCCCTATAGCACCATCACCTTCAAACATACGGTGTCCTTTAATCTCTTGTATTCGTTGTTTGTTTTTCCCCCTCTGCTTGCGTGGGCCACAAACCCTTCAAACTCATCATGTCCAAAAGAGACCTCCCCTACCCTCTCCACCCCTGTTGTGGGCCCTGCGTTTCCTATCCTGGCCAAGAGCGCCAGGCTGCCACACATTGTCACAGGCGGGGAGTGGTGACATCATCTAGAACCTCATTCTCCCCTGGCCCCTTCTCTTCTAGGGGCAGTGTTGGCGGCCCAGAGTCCTCTGTGAATGGTGGGTCCCAATCGTGTCTGTGCTCTAGGAGATCCCTTACTACCTGAGAACAGCTTCCCTCAATGAGACACTGGAGGAATGAGAGAAGACTGAAAAATGAAATGTGGCCCACAAACAGCACTGAAGGCAGTGAAATCAGTCACAGGGAAATGAGTCTGGGCGACCATCGTCTGAACACCGTCTCCTTTCTGTGAACGCCTGTGGAAGCCGTGTTCATACACATCCTCCAATCGAAGGAGCCCTGGTATGGGGCGGCTCAGTCGGTGAAGCGTTGACTCTTGGTTCCAGCTCAGGTTATAATGCCAAGGTTGTGAGATCGAACCCGGAGTCGGGCTCCGCACTCGGCAGAGCCTGCTTGTCTCTCTCCCTCCGCTTCTCCCCTGACTCATAGTCTCTCTCTCTTTTTTTTTTTTTTCTTCAAGATTTTATTTATTTATTTATTTGTCAGAGAGAGAATGAGCGAGCACAGGCAGACAGAGTGGCAGGCAGAGCAGAGGGAGAAGCAGGCTCCCCGGCGAGCAAGGAGCCCGATGTGGAACTGGATCCCAGGATGCCGGGATCATGACCTGAGCCGAAGGCAGCTGCTTAACCAACTGAGCCACCCAGGCGTCCCTCATAGTCTCTCTTAATAAGTGAATAAAATCTGAAGGAAGGAAGGAAGAAAAAAAAAGAAAAGAAAAGTGCTGGTGTATATCTCTTTCTTCCAGGCCTCCCCACACCGAGTGGTGTCACCTTTCGCATTAACCCATTTTATGGACAAGAAAACTAAGGCACCGGAGAGATTTTTGTCTCCATGGTCTCAGAGCCAGAACTGTAGAAGTGAGCTGCTGCCCACAGCCCACAGGCTCTCCCCTGTGCCTCCCTCAGAGGCTGACCTGTCCGCCCTGCCTCCCCACCTGAGCTGACTTGTATTGTTTTCCAACTATGTGTTGGTTTTACTTTTACCTACTAAGGATTCTGTGTGGCAGAGATCACTAGTTGCCTGGCCAGTATGTTTTCTCGCCTTCTTCCTTCCAGCTAAAGCCTTCTTTTGGTCCCTGAAAGTGGTGGTGAGCCAGGCCAAATGAATTACCTCTCCCAGACTCCTTGCAGAAAGGAAACATGTCTTGCTTGGTGGCGATTCTAAGGAAACTCTTTCAAAGGAGCCAGTGCAGTGGTGAGGTGCTTTTCTGCCCTTCCCTCTTCCTCCTCCTTGATGCCCGGACCTTGGGTGTGACGGTTAGAATGGGAGCCCAGACCAGACTGTGGAACCTATAGGGACCCCAAGGAAGGAAATCACACGAGGGACGGCAGAGCCGAAAGACAGGAAAATCCTGAGCCTTTAAAGGCTGAAGCTCCCACAGCAATCACAGGACTTCTTTTACCCAAAAGCAAACACATTTTCCCAACGATGGCCGCGTGGATTTTGGGCTATTCCTGAACCTCGGACTCGCTGATTCATTCTTCAGGAACAGGTTATCTCAGTCCTTCACTCGTCCAACAGATTTAGTACGTGTCAAGGAATGTTCGAGGCTCTGAGGAAATGGAGTAAATGGAGAGCTCCAATCTCAAAGACTCTGCATTTTCTGCTTCTTCACTCCCACCCTGCCCCAAGGGTCCCCTGAGATCCAGGATGACGAATGACGGGGTTTTACTCCACGGCAATCCACCTGGTTTCTGGTGAGATCACCGGGCTTCACTTCCGAGCTCCCCATCCAGGAAAAGGCTGACTTATGCCTCTGGAACAGAGGGCGCACGCTCTGTGTAGCCTCTCCCACCAGGGGACTCTCACGGCCACTTCCAGCCTAGACACCTTTGTGGAGCCTAAACCCACTTAAACTTGGAATGTCTGTTAAGGAAGAGCGAGCCCCCAGAGGACTGCCTCGGTCTGGCCCTGATTCAGAAAGTTTGCTACATCTTGGAAATATGTCCCTCCTCTCTCATCTGTTCAACATATCATCAACTTTTGTAGCTGGAAGGAATATTAAAGGTCATATAGCAAAATATAATAAATCAATCTCTCTCTCGTTCTCAGTGAGGATATAGGGAAGTCCCATAAATCTTCCATCCGTGTCTTGCGATCTCCTCTAAGACACAACTGTTCTGTTTTTCCTTCCTGTCTACCTCCCCCTGAAGCCTCTGGGGCTCTGAACACAGGAAGCACTTAAAAAGCAAGCGTTGATCCCACATGATCAGACCATCCATCAACCAGTGTCGTGGGGGCTAATAATGTCGGGCTCAAACAGACCTGGGCTCAAAAATGGGCCTTGTTTTCTTCTATGTAAAATGAGAGGAGCTGATATTTACTTCAAGGATTTTCATCTCAAATGAAATGGTTGTGCCTAGCACATGGTTGGTCCTCAGTTAGTGGGAGACATCCACTCATCCGTCTGTCCACCGATCAAGCTTTTCCAAAATAATCTGGAGTTCAGAGCGCAGTAGTAAGTGCGGGTAACGGAAAAGAAGTAGATGGTTATGGCCTTTAATTTAAGGGAACTTAATTTTGCCATCCAAAATAGAAGTTCCCGGCATTTTTACCAAGTAAGAAGGTAAGATGGATTTCCTCTCGAAGTGTTCCCATAGCCCTGGATCTCCGCTAACGGAAGATTAATTCTCTAATGAATCCTCCCGTGCGATTTATCTCCACAATAAGCCATATCATGCCTTAGTCTTCATGTTCCTGGGGCGGTTCCTCACAGAGCCCGACCTGGAGATTAACAGAAAAGGTCTGCCCTGTAGATAACGAATGGCACATGGCAAGGGGCTAGCCTGGACCCGGGGGTATATTTCTGGCTCTCCCTCCTGCTGGACCCCGTTACTAAAGCTGACAAACACCAACATTGGGGGAAGGACACCATCGTGACTCTCCTGTGGGCCTGTGTGGAATGGGGTGAGGATGAAGTGGTTTCCACCAACGTTTCCACCAATGTCTGGAAGATGAGGCAAGGGGGAGAAATCCCAGCGTGGGGTTCCGAGCAAGGAGGAAAGGGCAACTTGCTCATTGATGTTGTGGAGGTTAGTTTTCGGGATCAAGGAGACTGAATGTAGAGTTCAGGATGGAGTGGTTGGGACAGACGAATCCCCTGTCCTCCATCATCATCCCATGCTAAAGGAGGGGAGCTGAGACGCCCTGGGAAAATTTTTAAAAGGTGGGCTCTTCAAAACTTTATTGTGTGTTTTATAGATAAAAAGATCGCCTCCTTTTCGTGTGTTCTGCTAAAGTTATCAGAGTCAGCCTTCATTTCTTGAGTGTAAAAGAAGAGTGTGAGGTTACAGAATGGTGCTTGGGTACTGGCCTTCTTTACTCATCCTCTCTTCCAGTTAAGAAAATCTCTGGGTGGAAAGCAATTGCCTTGGGGCGCCTGGGTGGCTCAGTGGGTTAAGCCTCTGCCTTCGGCTTAGGTCCTGATCTCAGGGTCCTGGGATGGAGCCTCACATTGGGCTCCCTGCTCAGCGGGGAGCCTGCTTCCCCCTTTCTCTCCACCTGCCTCTCTGCCTACTTGTGATCTCTGTCAAATTAATAAATAAAATCTTAAAAAAAAAAAAGCAAACGCCTGAAGGAAACAATGTGTCACAGTATTAATGCAATCTAGGTAAGCAACCAGCCACACTCTTCTACCCCCAGTAGAGTTTCTCTTAGAAGCTGAATTGGAGCCTCTGACTTAGCTTGTCAGTCCCATGTACCTCTAAAAGCCTGAAGTCAAGTCTGTGCTGGAACATGTCATGATTGAGTCAGGGCGGGGTGCGGGGTGCTAGGAGACTCCAATTTGATACTGAGCCTAACTGACGAGCCCAACTCCCAGGTGAGTCACGTAACCTTTCAGCCTCAGCTTCCTCTATTACGAAATCACTGATACCATCTACACAGGACTCATGATGGCCTCGCCCCGCAGAGGCTCTGCCCTTTGTGCTGCTGGAGGGCAAGAATCCTGTTCTTCTGATGTCTAATACAGGCCCTGGAACAGAGGAGGTGCTCGGTAAGCACAGAGCTCTTCCCAGTCCCTTCTTCCCATGCTCTAAACCAGGCGCACAAACACAAGCCAACCACCTAGCCTCCAGCTATCTTTAGGCCATTCCCTTCTCTTCCTTAGAATCCAGACACACCCCTTTCAGCTAGCCACAGGATTCTGCACCAAACGTGCTTAACGTAGCAACCATGCTGGCAACACATCTTCTGCTTGTGCATCTGTCTTGTGCTCTCTTATGTCTGTTCACGCTGTTTTCTTGGGTGGGAGGTATCGAGAGCTGTTTCTCCCATGTTCCAAAAAGCTAAACACTGACTAGGGAAACCCTAGGGACAAGGCTCTTGTTAAGCGTTTGACTCTTTTTTTTTTTTTTAAAGATTTTATTTATTTATTTGACAGACAGAGATTACAAGTAGGCAGAGAGAGAGGAGGAAGCAGGCTCCCTGCTGAACAGAGAGCTCGATGCGGGGCTCAATCCCAGGACCCTGGGATCATGACCTGAGCCGAAGGCAGAGGCTTTAACCCACTGAGCCACCCAGGCACCCCAAGCGTCCGACTCTTGGTTTCAGTTCAGGTCTCGGACTTAGGGTCGTGGGGTCGAGCCCCGCATCAAGCTCAGAGCTCAGCACGGAGTCTACTTGACTTGACTCTTTCTCCCTTTCCTCCTGCTCCTCCCCCACAGGGTACTCTGTCTCTACATAAATAAAATCTTAAGAAGCAGAGGTTTGGCAAACTCCCCTACATGAATTCAGTCGTATTCATGACAACAAAATTGTAACCAGGTGCAATTGCTCCTATACAATAAGGGGATAAAAGGACACGCACCAAATGTTAACAGTGATTTTTCACTGGGTTTACTGGAAAATCTCATTTTCTTCTCGGGGCTTTTCTTTTCCCAAAATTTCTATAGTGAATACAGATTCCTTTTATAGTCCCCCCAAAGAAGTGTCATTTAAAAAGGTAAACTAGGGGCGCCTTGGTGGTTCAGTCAGGTAAGTGTCTGCCTTTGGTTCAGATCATAATCCCAGGGTCCTGGGATCGAGCCCCCCATCGGGCTCTCTGCTTATCGGGGAAACTGCTTCTCCCTCCCTTCCTCGCTCATGCTATCACTATGTCTCCCTCAAATGAATAAATAAATAAATAAATAAATAAAATCTTAAGAAAAAATAAAAAAGGTAAACTAGCTGGTTAAAATAAATAGGTATACACCTAAATCAAACTATTAGAAAGATCACCTGGAGTGGCTGTGTGAAATCGTTGAAAGCACAGACTCTGGAACCAGGCTACGAGGGTTCAAATCCCAGTTCTGCCTCTTCCTAGCTGTTGTGAACTTGGGGCAAATTTCTTTACCTTTCTGTGCTTTAGTTTCCTTATATATAACTTAAAAATAATAATATCCTCCTTAGAGGAGGACTGGTATGATGGTTTAAATGAGTTCATCTGTAAGAAACCTTCAGAATAATGCCTAGCGTCGAGCAATTCCATATTCGCTATTAACCATTTGTTGCCACCGTCCCACCATTGCTCTAAATGCTTTTGCAACTGCCTTTTGGGACCACTGTATTTGGGGTCTTAAGCATATTCCCCTGCATCACTTGTGGATACAGTGGGGTCCCATTTCCTCCTTTGAGGAAGTGCTAATACTTCGGAGCAATCAAGCGTATTTGAGGTTCAAAGTAAGGTGTGCATATGGAGTCAAGAACTTTCTGTTCCTGCCTTGTTCATCTGCTGCCTGTGAAGAATTCCAAAATACACACGTGGACACTATCAGTTCAGCACTATCTAGGGCTTGATCCATCCTTGGGTAACTAATAGGTTTGGCTTCTGCTAGCAAGAGCCTGAAAGATAAATTTTAATTATGAGACCTCGTCATTCAATCGATACTGAGGGCTTTACCGACTCGCCTACAACCAATGGGCGAATCTCATAAGAGGCTGATTTACATTTAAATCCAAGCCTTTTTTTCTTCCTCAAAGTTTGCTGATGCCAAGTTTTAAGTATGAAATGTCATTGTTTTCATACAAATATTCCCAAACATTCCCAGTTGTCACTTTGGCATTAAATAAGGTTGCGGCATTAACAATGATAACATTAGCATTTTTAAAAGCGTTAACGTCATTGTTCTTCTGTAAATTATTGCAGGCTCCAATTACCCTACACAGAATCTTAAAAAAAAAAAAAAAATTAATGGGGCACTGGCATCAAAGCCATTTAGGGCTGGATGAAAGGAATAGCAGCTACCTCCTTTTGCCGGGACCATAATGGTCTCATGCTAGCCCAATTATCACCCTACAGGAACATGTGGCAATGGTGTGCCCCACCGTGTACATAAATAATGGTGAATAAAAAGTGCATTAAACATTCTTTTCCCAAGATGCAAGGGATTTTGATAAAATCTAACGGGGTTGTCACAAAGGAGAATTCTCTGTGTTCCTAAGTACTGAATTCTTTATAAAAACATTTTCCAATTTTTTTTAAAAAAGGTTTCATTGATCTAGCATCTTGGGGAATATTGTGTTCCACGTAAATGATTTTGCAAAGAAATTTAAGTAGATGTCTTTATGTCTCCAAACGTCATTTGTCATCTTCTGGGGGAAATCCTTTAAAATTCTGTCGCCTGTGCCCTTAAATTCCCTAACCAGATAGTATTGCCCCAAAAGGGCAAAGCAGCATGGTGAATAAGAACACCAACTTAAGAACGGAATAAAACTAGGTTCAAATCTTGACTCTGCCGCCATTGAGTACATGTGAGCGCATAGTTACTCTCCCTCTCCCCCTCTCTTAAGACTAATTTAACTCATCTTTTAAAACAAAGATTAATAATCTAAATCACAGGATTGCTTCTAGAATTAACAAAAGATGTTCCTGGTTTAGCACACTGACTGGCAAAGCACAGGGGCTCCAGAGAAGGGAACTACTATTATTCTAATCAAGTGAGCTACTAAATGTATGGGACTGTCCCTATGGGGTCTATAGGGCTTAGGGTCAATGGCCTCAAGTTGTTGCAAGTTCCTTTATAGAGGGTTTATGATAGCTTAACTTTTCATAGTTTTTTAACACTGGGCTGTCTGCTTTTAGCAGTCTCCCCATTTTTAATTTGCTGTGAACTGGGGAATGAGATTTAGCTGATAGATAAAGTCAGAATTGGGGGCCACAAGGAGGTATCCCCTAGGACTCAGAAACAATGTCCTCCCAGAGTTCAACTTTAAAACCAACATATAATTGGTAGAATAATCTTACAGATACAATGGCTCTCAAGCCAGAAAGCTTCTATTGAAACCCAGTCTGACTTTATTTTTATTTTATTTTATTTGACAGAGAGAGAGAGAGATCTCTGCTGAGCAGAGAGCCCAATGTGGGGCTCGATCCCAGGACCCTGAGATCATACCTGAGCTGAAGGCAGAGGCTTAACCCACTGAGCCACCCAGGCGCCCCCCAGTCTGACTTTATCAACAGTAGCTATATGGTGTTTAAGTGGGAAACCCCTAAAAAGGAGGAGTCAGTGGCAGATCCAGGCAGTGCCCAAGCCCTGTCGAGGGGAACCTTCAGCAAAAGGACTTCATGGATTGAGAACCCACTGGCAAGACTTTCTAAAATAGTCTAGGTGCCAGGACTGTTTCCCGTGATGAGCTCATAAACGGGCTTTGTTGCATATCAGTCTCATGAGTTTGGTTAAAGTGCTTTACCCACAACAGATGAACTCCTTGAGATGTTGACAAATTACCCAAGACTGGAAACCTAAGGGCTAGGCCGTGACCAGGCAAATGCACACTTGGGATACCTCTGGGTGTGACGTGTTGGGACTGTGTTCTGACTCTGAACGGTGACGGGGGGGCAGTGTCTCGGGTTAGAAATCCCTGGCACTGGGGGCTGGTCTTACCCTTCACGCTCCGGTTTCCCCTAAGCCGGTTACTTAACCTCTCGGAGCCTCTTTTTTTTCCTCTCCTACAGAACGGGATGACAGTCTTTCAGAGCTCTATTTCGGCTCAGTATTTAAACAAAAGCAGCAAACAAGCAGATCTGTTGAATTAAAAACACCAGCCTCCCCTCCTCTCCCATTCCAGGTGCTCCGGTCCTGCCGGATGGGCCCACCTGCCATTCATTCATTCAAACACCCAAGGAGCTTGCCGCTTGCTTCCTGACTCCGCGGCCCAGGGACACCTCCTCCAAGTGCTCTCTGGCACACAGAGCATCACACTGCAGTGCTTTCTTTTGCCCTTGGAGCAAATGGTGCCTCTGTTTGTGATGACAGCTTTAAGGGGGCCACTGCTCCTTCGGGATAATTCTATTTACTCCACAACAGCCGCCCTGACATGTCCCCAGCTCCACAGACAACACCCAGGCATCCTGTCCTTTGAGGATCCACTGTCTGAGACCACCCTGTCAACAACAGAATTGTTCCAGGTCTCAGGGTGGCCTCATCTACGGAAGAAGCCTCCTTCTAGAAGAGGCAAATCGAAGGGTGTTCGGAGTCTGTATTAACCATCTTTATTGCACTCAAAAGAATAACTCAAGACACAGGAAGAGAGAGTGGGTTTTCATAGAGGTGTTTCCTCGACCCAGTTACATTTTTATTCAGTGAAAAAAGTTGACATTGAGACAAAAATTATCATAAAATTGTGCAACAATATAGTAAAATCTTCAGCAGAAACAGGTGATTTGGAAACTTATCAAGGCAATTGAAATCATAAGTGCCTAATTTCACTTTGGAGAGAAACAAGTATACAGTGTTTCACGTTAAATAAGAGCAGAGTAGGCCTTTATTTTGCTGCCAATACTTGGATTTTGCCTGAAGTTTCTAGCAATTCGTAACAAGAGTCTCTAGATGAGAAATGACATGGGATATCTGAGAATAATGTTCCACTTCGGCACTCGTGCTTTCTTCCATTGGCATTAATACACATGTAACGAATACCAGTCTCGAGTTACTTGGCTCTGAGGATTTAATTCCTAATATGGCTGCTCAAAATCAGTGGGCAGAAACATACACGCAACCCGTCCTCCCTCAACCCATGTCCGATGGTGGTTCCCATTCTGAGAACGAGCTCATTGTCCGTGTACCCAACTACCCATCCCTCCTGCTATCTATTCCATATCTTAGTCTTGCATAGAAAGTAGTCTATATAAACTTAATGCACTGGCTTTTATTACACAAAAATTGTACCTGAAAGGCAGCACACACTCCAGTTAATAAAAATAACGGACTAGGAATGTCAAGAGACAATCCCAACAAAGTGGAAGATTCTGCACAAAGTTTCAAGAGTCAATTCTGAAAATCAATATGGAGATGGTATTCAGTTGACATATCTCCCAGAACCTTTCTCTGATGGGTCTCCCAGCTCTCTCGAAGGAAGAGAAAAAATCTTCTCAGGGAGGCACCATGCCCCCTTTAGTAGGGAAGTGACCAACCAAACCTAACTAGATGAGGTTTCTGCCCTTAAGGAAGCAGTGGGACCATAATCTTACAAGATGGAGGGACCGTTGGGTGGATATTTGAAGACAGGATTCTCCAAGGGGAAGTGGACAATTATCTCTAAGAGCCTCACCACACCACACTCTCCCCAGTTCCCCCTAAGACAGCCACTGTGTGAGAAGGGGTACATTTCTTAAATGGCTGCAGCCTAGTTTAACCTAGGAGGCCAGGATGATGGGCAGTAGCGAATGGCGCAGTGTGTCCCACACCTGTCCCACCCAAGTGCCCCGAGTGATACGAGCAGAGATGGAACCCCAGGAACCTCTCTTCCCAAAGCCCAAAGTTTCAACCAGTTACCCAGCATCATAACCTTGTACCCAGTAGGCCAGGGCAGCCAGCAGTTCCGGGAGCTTCTCACCTGTCTGGAAAGATCTGCATAGATGTGGCTCCTCCCTGGACTCCTCCGTGGCATTCAACTCTGTCATTTCACCTGCCTGGACCCGGGTCTCACAAGGCTTGAGCTTGAGGGGTGTTCAGTACATAAAGGGGCAAGATCAGCCTCCAGAGAAAATCTGTACACAATCCCCCTGCCTGCCAAATTTTAGTGGTCTGTTAGTGGTCCACTGTGGCCCACGTGGATGTGGGCTTCTGACATTCGAATGTGTGCTGGGGGAGAATAAAACCTTTACCCTGTACAGTGTGAACTTTCGAGGTGGCATCTCCAACGAGGTACAAAAAAGCCCCTTCTTCACGAACAGGGGCTCCTACTGGTCACAGTGAAGACAATTACCTGGTCATTTCCAAAGGCCACACATACTTTTTGTTCTCCTCTCCTATGGCCACTCCCACCTCTGGACTCTCACACACAGCACATGTACACCGAAACCCCACAAAGCTATGCAGAGGGAAGGAAGAGTGCGCACTTGAAAAGTTCATAAAAATATACAATTTACACGTAGCTGTGTCTACCTAGCTTAGTCTTCAGAAACTCAGCTCTTCTGTGTATATAAAATACTCTAGCCCTAAGAGGCTGCTTTGTCTCAAACAGCACAGTGGCGTTCTCCGAGGAGAGGGGTGACGGTCAGTCTATACAGTACTGTGCACTAAGCGCTGGGAGGCACTAGGAACAGGAACTGGACGCTCAGACGTGTCTCCAGTCACTGACTGGACACACAGGCTCTGTAGAAAGGCTTGCTTGCGGAGCCACAGAGAAGAACGTCTCAGAGCCTTTGAGATCAGCTTTTACGAACACCAACGAGAAGTTGGCAGAAGAAGAAAATATACTTTCTAGTGGTTCGATTAAGATAAGGTAAGACAAGATAAAGCCAAAAAAATTCCATTCTTTACTAAACTCACAAAGGAAAGGGAGGCGAAGAAGCGGGGAGAAAGGCTGGAAGGAGGCTGGAAGGAGGCTCGTCGTGACCACCGCTTGTTAAAATACAACAGAGCCTTACCCACACGACCTAACTACATGTCTACAGTTGAAAATATTCCTCATTCAAAATATATATATGTGTGTGTGTGTATATATATATAAATTAAACTTCTTCAAACTAAAAAATTTAATTGGCTCTTTGTTTTCCAATCACTAGATAAAACAAAACTATATTCTTGCCCAAGAATGATACTTTTGGTTAAAAGAAAGCAAATACTCGTGAGAAGGTGACGCGGCACACCTTGGAGGACATGGGGTCTTTATGAAGCTTGCATATAAAGGACACATATTCAGAAACATGACATTGGAACATCCCCGAGCTCCCTGCTTCTCAGCTGAGAAGTTCTGCAGTGGGGCTCCTCCAGCAGGAATCACAAGAGCGCCGGATGTCGGTGTCTAGGGCGGGCGTTGGTCCACGATGGGAATCCACGGACCTATCAAGAGGCCATGAGGTGAATACCCGGGTGGCGTTTAAAGGCATAAGGAATAAAAGCTCAGCATGTTTTATAGAGCAAGTGCGCTCTGGTGTTGCTGTGACTGTCAATTAGATGGAATGGTCTCAAGTCCGTCCGTCTCCTGTATCTCTGTTGGAGCGAACAACACCCTTTAAACTGGGCAGGGGTGCAGGGAAGGAGGTGGAAGGAAAGAAAAGAAAAAGAAAAAAAAAAAAAAAAGAAGGCACTGACCCAATTTAAAATGACTGCATATATCAGGGACAGAGTTTTAAAGACAGTAAGTGGCCACCTGAACATGAATATGAAACTTTACATTTGAGGGGCGCCTGGGTGGCTCATTCGGTGAAGCATCGGTCTTCGGCTCAGGCCATGATCTCAGGGTCCTGGGATCGAGCCCCGTATGGGGCTCCCTGCTCAGTGCGGAGGCTGCTTTTCCTGCTCCCGCTCCCCATGCTTATACTCTCTGACTTGCTCTAATTAAAAAAAAAAAAAAATCTTAGAAAAACAAGCAAACAAAAAAAACCTTTACATTCGAGATTCTTCAGTGGTAAGGAAAAACAAGATATCCGCAAAGGACAAATTAGGTTCTGTTGTCTGCCAGTGTCTCTCTCATGGCCCAACCTAGCACTCTCCCACGAGCAGTCATTTGTTGCGATGACCACGACACCAGTGTATAATAAAGCAGTGTTCTCAGCTTGTAGCATGGAGAGCGGAGTCCTGTGCAGAGGCGCAGACGGTAAGATTCCAGCGGTGAACGTAAGAGAAGAAGCCGTTGCTTGCAGGGCTCTCGGAGCCGCAGCTCTAACTGAAACTGAGCAATGATTCATGTGCTCTCCTGCCCGATACCATTACATGACACACGAGTGAATAAAAACAGATTGTTTCCGGAATGGCAACAAAACTGCTTCTGTTCCCCACCCCTCGACCCTACAACCCCTCATAACGTGCAGAGTCGACGACCACGAAAGCCTTGCCTTATATAAAGTCCGAATAAATTAACAAAAGTACAGAAAAGAACTTTCCCCCACTATACAAACTCTTTCATAGAAACAAAATCTAAACAAAATTTAAAATTTGAGCACACTTTCAATGGCGGGGGGAGGGGGGGTGGGAGAGATGCCACCCATCACCCTCTCTCAAAATTTTTATTAAATACATTTCTGTGTCTTAGAAAAATAAAAAGAACGGCCAATTTATTGACTCAAAATTATCTCACAGACTTAAAAGCATGCCCAGCAAGCACAGCTCTGTAAGACTACATTAATATGAAATCAGAGCAATTTGGTTACTAAAATCAACCTGGTTTGAAGTTCACAGTTGATTACTACAAAGTTTATTCATTCCTTTCTTTTCTTTTTTTTTTTTTTGTTTTTGTTTTTGGCCGATATAAAAATAACATATTGCAACTCAAAGTGCATCTTTTAAAATAAACCATCGACTATCTTTATCAAATAAAATATTTACACCATTTGGTTTCTAGTGAGGAGAGCTTTCAGGCTATCACCATGGGGACGTCGTCTGAAAATCCAGTTATCATAGGAGCATCTTCATCATCCTCCCCTAAAGGCAAAACAGTCAGTCCTTGGTGAGTTCCATCACATCCACATCCAACCCCAACTCCCACCGCTCCGCCCTGACCACTCCCAACACCACCACCGTGAGCCCCAGTCTGGAAAATCGGGACCATAGCCCACCAGGCGCAGTAGGCAAAGCCAAATCCCAGCTCAGCTCCCCCCACAACATGCTTGGGTCAACTTCTCCCCCATCAATGGGTAGCCAAGCTTATTTTAATGGTAGCTTGAACTTGACCAAATAAAGAAAGTAAACCTCTTAGGAGGGAGAATCTTACGACCTCCCCTAAAGTCCAAAGGGCAATTTAGCTTCCCTAATTTGAATGATCCACAGCCTATGTCAACAGTGAAACCTCATAATCTGCTTCCTCTTCTGAACCCTCACTGCTCTGAGGGTAGGGATCTTAGAGGGGCTACGAATGTCCCCCTGGGGCCCCTGTTCCAATCCTGTGCAACTAAGCTGTGATCCACATTCAGTGATCACTGTGTGGTACCACCAGGGTCCAACTCCTTTTGCCTCCACGAACAGAAGCAAAGAATGCAGCCCATTCACACAAGGCAGCCCAAATACTGTACGAAGCAAGACAGGAAACTGAGAAGAGGGAGCAAAGCTCGTATCAAATGATCAGTGGGGGGGCGCCTGGGTGGCTCAGTGGGTTGAAGCCTCTGCCTTTGGCTCAGGTCATGATCTCAGGGTCCTGGGATCAAGCCCCGCATCGGGCTCTCTGCTAGGCAGGGAGCCTGCTTCCTCCTCTCTCTGCCTGCCTCTCTGCCTACTTGTGATCTCTGTCTGTCAAATAAATAAATAAAATCTTTCAAATGATCAGTGGGTGGGGAATATACAAGTACTTCACAAAGAAAAAAGATTATAACTGGTTTCCAGAAAAAAATATGTACATGAAATCACATTCGGAGAATACCCCCAAAGACACCTAATTTACCATATTAAGCGGTCTACTAGCTCTATTAGCTTTTAGAATTTGAGCATGCAGACACCTTAAAAGGGCTACTTCTTTCTTTTTCCCATACCATGCTGTGGGTACAGGAAAGAAGAATGGCCGGGGAGGTCTGACTAGCTATATCAGAAAGACAGAGAGCCAGATGGAAAGGGCCTCTTTGGATAGAAGTCATCGGGGAAAGCGTGGCTTCTCCTCTTGACTAGGCTCTCCCAAGATGTCAGACCTCCAGGTCCATGAAGGATGAGAGGGCTTGGACATTCCAGAAAACCTGCTGATGCTCTGGGACTATCCCAAGCCCTGGGCCTTCCTACCCTTCTTCCTGCACAAGGCAAGCTCCTCCCAATTCGTCCACAAAACCGCTCCCGCTCTCCCGCCAGGACCACACCACTGAAGAGAGTACGAGTATTTTAACAGAGAAGCAAGGTCAAAGCTAAGGGCTCCAAAGAGTTTAACGTAAAGCAGTGAGATCACTGGTTAATGAATCCCTCCTAAGTGTCCCAAGACGAGCTTAACCCACGCATCTCCTAACCAAGGACCCAGCTTTGGAGGAAGCCCGGGGCGGCCGGCCCCACTCACCCAGGTCGTCCCCCGAGGAGAAGACGGCCGAGCCCAGCCTGGAGCTGTAGTGGCTGTTGGCGAAGGCGGTGAAGCTGCTCTGCAGCCTCCGGTGCTTCGTGTACAGGATGGCGAAGCCGACCCCCAGGCTCAGCAGGACCAGGAACAAGATGGGCACCGCCACGGCAGCAACGTCAGTGGGTCTGGCGGCCTGGGACGCCGATGCACCCCCACCTGCCCGGGCAAGATGCCACCGCATTAGCCTCTGATGTCAGGGAGGGGTTGTGGGGTTGCGATGAGGCAACCCAACCCCCCCGCCAATACCACGAGCACCAAAAACGCTAGTTGCCGGCATACAGTGAGCTGAGCCGCTGGCCTAGTGCCGCACGTTCCTGCACCTGACGCCTGTTTCCCGATGCCCTGCCACGAGCTGACAGCCCACGGGCCTGGGGCATGCAAATACGGTAATTACATTAGCCTCCTAATCACGGCCTTGTTGTTTATTTAGATAATCTCTTGGAAGGGAGACCTTTGTTGGGGTATCAACATTGATTTCATTAGCATTATTACTTAAGACCACTTGCTTGCCTTACATAAGAGGATGTGAAATCAGACCACTAATTAACGAGATTGCAATTATTTCCCCCTACTTGGCACCAAAGTCACTCTGAACTGCAATTACCTGAAGCTCCATTAAGTGATACAAACGAGATTCCTTTACTGCAACACTGACTTAACAGCTCATCAAGTTTTATGAGGTTTGTTTTTTTTTTTTTTACGTAGATAAAAGAGAGAACCCTTGCATGCGTGTTTCACATTTTTTAAACGCTCGTTGCAAAGCCAGTTCAGGGTCTATGACCTAACAACGATGCTCACGTCCCCGTGTTTGAAACAAATTCCAGCTCTATGATGATGTGCTGGTAGATCAGCCTCCACAAGGCTCTAGGGCCAAGCCATCTTTGGGTTTGGGCTGGTCTTAAGAAATCCTGGGGAAAGTCTGAGCCTGAGGGCAGGAAGTGGAACTTGGAAGTTTGTTTGAGCTACAGAAGCACAGTGGACTTTCCAGGTCCCATCAGGAGCCTCGTCAGGCTTGAGGTCATTCCCTGGGATAGGGCTAAGTGGTGCGGACCAGGCCTGGGCCTCACCGGGAAGGCCCAGTAGCTACCCAGGAACTCACCCCAACCAGATCATCAAGATGGGCCAGAGAACAGTCATTTCTTACAAGACCAACCTAACAACTCAGAATCCAAGCCTTTAATTTCTCTCATTATTGACCCGCCAGGAAAAGCTGCGGCAAACTCTTACATCATATGTCCCAACCTAACCCCAGGTGTGCACCGGTAAATTAGGGGGATGCTCTTGGCTGGAACAGTCGGGAGGAACCAGGGTGGTGTAGGAAACAGGAATGAGTGAAGTCCCCTCACCCCACTTCTGAGGGGACAACAAACATCAAAGGACAAGATAGAGACGAACTGAGGCCTCATGGAGAGATTCTTCCTGCTTGATAATCTGTTTTATTAAGGCAACACTTTTTCCCAGAGTCTATTTCAGTCGTTAATTGGTTTTACTTAGAAAGGAGGCTCTATTTAGGAAACGCTAGGTTAACAAGACTTTTGTTGTTTGTTTTCTTTAAGACCTTCTCAGAACCTCAAGTATGCTGGGATTCTCCAAAGGCATGCAGTCTGCCAAGGTCTTCCTTTTAGGGAGGTGCCTGGGAAGCAGGACATGTCAGAGCGCACAACAACTCAAACGCAAGATTTTGGCCCGAGTGTTGGTGAGTTCCTGGCTGGGAGGAAATGGAACGAGAAAAGACCAGTAGCAAAGTGTCTGTTGATATCCTGGCCAAGCTACTACAATACAAGCAGAATTTCTGTGTAAAGGAAAGGTTCCTCTCCTCTGCCATCAGCATGACCCAGCACCAGCATCTGAGAGGGTTGAGAAGACAAGATGCCAGGCCAAATTCAGGTTCTGCTCAGGAGCAACGGCTAAGTCGAAGGGGGAGGCTATAAAATCAGTTACTCTATGGGATGGAGATTAGTTACTGACTTGGAAGAACCACAGGGAACATTAGCATATTGGAGGCTCTGAAAAGTCCTGCAATGGGCTTTACATTCAGAATGTGGTCACTTTGTAACCCCAACTCTTCCCACCACGCCTGGCTCAGGAAGTGTTTGTTAAATCAGTGCCTGACTAAATTGAAACATAAGTGATTTTCTTATGAACTGAAACTGAAAGAATTTTTTTTTTTTTGTTTTGTCTTGTTTGTTTGTTTTAGAGAGAGTATTTTAAATGCACTTTGGAAAGACACATCTTGGGGCACCTGGGTTGTTCAGTCAGTTAAGCATCCAACTCCTTGTCTCGGCTCTGGTCATGATCTAGACCCCTGTGTCAGGCTCCTCGCTCAGCAGAGTCAGCTTGGATTCTCTGCCTCTGCCTCTGTCCCTCCCCCTGCTCTTGCACATGTGCGTGCTCTCTCTCTCTCCCAAATAAATAAAATCTTAAAAAAATAAAAAGACATAAATTCATCAAACCATGCAATATCCTTCATCGATTTCCCAGAACTGGAGACAGAAATGGCCCCATGAAGTGACTTACCGGACCCCAGCTCGTCATAGAGCAGGACAGCAGGCTCCCCACAAATCTGGCTGCCAAAAAGGCATCTTGCTTGCACGGTGAAAGTATAATTATGACCCAGTTTCAGGTTGGAAATTTTAAAGAAATTGTCAGTAGTATTCCCAAGGTAAGCTGAGATATTCATGGCACTATCAAACATGTGTATCTCATAGCCCTGAAAACAAAGACACAAGAGATTGTTAAGGATCTTAAATAAGGACTCTGACAGCTTCTATTACTGGTTCCAACTTTATGTGAGCTCCTTATTGCAGGCTTTTATAGATGCTAAAGCACGTTGGGCTTCTTACTAGATCTTTTCACATTACCATTGAGATATTGGAGTCAGAAAATGGTAATTTTCCCATCCCAAATGCCTCAAATACCTACCACGCCCACTTATGAGCTGCAAAGTGGAAGTGAAAAGTGTAGCCCTAATAAAAGCCATTTTAACAAATATTCCAGTGCACAAAGTTCTGGTCAACAGATCACTCATTTGAAGTAATAGTAAATGCCACAAAGAATCCGGACAGGTCAGCAGTAGTTCCCCGTAATGGGATCTGACTAATAATAAATCCAGGTCACAGGGGACTCCAGCAGTGGGGTAAAAAAAAGTCAGGACGTTTCTTGGTAGAACAGCGTGTGGGAACTCCATAGGCAGCCCACAGCTCCCTCTCCAGCTCCTTGAGGTGGATGGTTGCCCCAGACCAACCTGGCCTTGAAGAGAAAGTGCTTCAAAATCGGGCTGGGATCAGAACTGACTACCGGACTTCTCTGCTAATCTCTAAGTACCCCAGTGTCAAAGCTACCAATTCCCACCCCATCAGCATCAAAGAAAAGGCCTCCTCTCACATCTCTATTGACATACTGGGCCCCAGCGCATACTCACCAGCTCTTGGACCCCATTCCATTGATGTTGGCCTGTCTATTCTCTGAACTCTAAGCCCGGTGCGGAAGGGCAGGGAGGGGAGGACATGCGACCTGTTTATGCACACTCCACGGGAAGTGAAGTACTGACCTGCCAGCACAACCTGAAAGCCAGGCTTCTGCCACCTAGGAGGGACCCTGATGACAGCCAAACTGGGCCTCCCAGCACCACCTGCCTGGAATTCCATTCCTGCCTTCTCCGTTCTACACTAGCATTGATCATTTTCTACATAATATGCATCTGCTGTAAAACATTTGCAAAATACATAAAGGTATAAAGAAAAACATTTAAGTGACACAAACATCAACCATTATTTAACTAGTCGTCTTCTGTTGGGACATTAAAGTTGTCTCTTCTTTCTTGTTCCCAGAAATAGAACTGCCCTGAAGAGCCTTGTCCATTAATTCTTGGTGTATATCGTTTTCTCAAATTAAGATCCTGAAAGAATTGCTGGGTCAAAGGCTGTAAATGCTTTTCATGTTTCTGATACCTGTTACCCAAATGCCTTACGGAAGGCATTTCCAAGTCGTATCTCCAGAGTGCTAATCTCCCCAACTACAACTCATACTGGTACCTCTTCTCCCCAAACTTAGCCTGTTTCATGTGAAAGTGCCCTGTCTCTGTGGTTCAGATATCAGGGAGGTGGATCCTTCTTGTCTTTTGCCGGCGACTACCATAGTTTTTACTTTGCTACCTGTACCTTTTCCGAAATCAGAAACAATTCAGAAACAACAGAAATCAATTTCTGTTGTGAACGGCTTTGAAAGCTTTCTTTGTATTCGAGTATATTAACCGTTTACACGTCACAGTTGGAAGAGTTGTGAGAATTTTCAAGTTTTAATCTAGTTGTGCTTCTGGCCTGACACTGTGACTGTTCACACCCCCAGCACTGTTCACACCCCCAGCGCTCTTGGCCGCCACTGAACCCCGAAACAGCCACAGCTGATTTACTGTGTCTCTATTTAGCTCCCACTTTGCTGGCCATGGGGACAAGCCGGGTCCACTACAGAATCTGTCCACCTTCGGGTGGCCGCTCTGTTCCCTGGTGATGCTCTCCTTCCCCTCCCACCTTCTGTTGTGAACACAGTCATCGGTCTGCCAGGGACAGATAAAACAGTGTTTTCTACAGGTCAACAGACTATGTTCGAGCACTTCCTGCTCCCGAAAACATCACTGGAAAGAAACCTCGAGGCCAGGTGGAGGCTCAGCCCCTGGCACAGGAGCCACAGCCCTACTCTCAGACTGGCCCCAGAGGACCGGGCCCTGGTTCCGATGCCCAGCCCCACCCAGCTTCAGAAGGCACAGTGCAGGTTCCAGCCCATTTCCCTGTCTTTAGGGAAAGACAAGTTCAGGAATGAAAACTGCTTAGTGCAGAGATTCTCATCTTTAATGGGCAGTATAAACATTTCACTAATTAGCAAGCCCACAGAAAATGGTCCTTTAATTCTCAAGTTCACTCCCTTGCCCTATTCTGTTTTTTCCCCATCTATGCCAGCATGCCATTAACGAGCTCATCTCTAAAGCTGTGTTTCAATTAGATTCCCAAAGTCATTGAGGAGGAGGAGGGAGGGACTCACCCTGCTTTCATTAAAATGCTTTTCCTTCAAAGCAAGACTTTTCCAAAACAGAAGAACGTGGTCGTTTTCCGTTATGATTTTTAAGGCATCAGGTGCAGATAATGAAACTGAAAATTAAAGATGAGACAGGATACAGTCAGTGGCTATGGACTGGAATCACTGTTTCCCCGTCTGATGAGATCGATAGATTAGATAATGCTAACCTGAGGGGTACCTGGGGGGCTCAGTAGGTTGAACATCTGACTCTTGGTTTAGGCTCAGGTCATGATCTCAGGGTCATGAGACTGGGACCCAGGTCGGGCTCTGCGCTGAGTGTGGAGCCTGCTTGGGATTCTCTCTCCCCCTCCCCATCTCTCTCTGCCCCTCCCCCCAATGCCTTTGTGCGGTCTCTAAAATAAATAAAATATTTTTTTTAAAAAAGAAAAAAGAATGCTAACTTGAAACGCTAGATTAAGGAAAAAATAAAATACGTGTATTCTTAGCATAGAGCCTAGCACATGATAGACCCTCTCCAACTGGCATCTCTTCAGTTGCTGTTATAATAACTTCAGCCAAGAAATGTGGACAGTACCTCATTCAGTGGTCCTGAGAGCCACGGATGCCAAAACCAAATTGGGTGGGGGAGAAAGGGAAGCGATGGGATAGACACAGTTCCCTGGCTAGACTTCTGCTCTGGTTCTGGTCTGCCTCCTGCTCTCCCTAGTCCTGCCCCAGGGCCTGAGGAGCCTCAGAACTCAGCAAGGGGCCAAGGCCTGTGCCTGAACACAGAACCCTAGAATGACACCATGAGTCCCGCCCAGACCCACTACTCACACGGCTGGCCCGGTGAGACCGAGCCTCCGTCACAGACACTGTGACATCGTCTGCTGCTGCCCAAGTACCCCAGCTCATGACCTGCTTTCTGAGCCAGAGTCTGACTGCCGAGCCAATCCCGGGCTGGCAGCAAGGCCCTTTCAATCTACTTCACGGTTCCTGGTCTCCCTCCTTGGCTACACATCTCCCTGCCACGAGGAACCATAGGATTTCAGCCCAGGTTCCCATCCTTGGCTTTCGTGGCAAACACTCAGTTTTATTTGCTAACTCTTTTGGGCATTCCTGCTCTCCTCCGCCCCAATGTCAAAGCCAACTAGGCAGAGGGAGAGTGAAAAGACACACAGCACACCCTCCAGCCCACCACCCTGCAGCCCAGGCACTAGAAGCCCACCCTGCCGGGCCCACTGTGAATACTGAAGAGGATGGTTGTACTTCCCACTATTACTGTCCAGGTGTCCGAGCAGCCCCATGCGCCCCTTCTTGTGAGAAGGACCCTGCTCTCCCTCCCATTTACCTGTGGTGATTTTTATACTGGAATCTTTGCTCATGTTCCCCAGCTGGACGATGATGTGATATTTCCCTCCAGGCTCCAACTTGGTAAGGGTGTATTCCACAGTACTGTTACGGGACTTTATTTTGTAGTTTCTGTCACTCTTTCTTATCAGATCTTTGACAGCAACTGCATATAACTGGAACAAACAAACAAAAAGACCCATGATAATCAGAAACTTGGTGCTTTTTTACTCTTTGCAATTCAGCAGTGGGCAATGGAAAACCTAAGTGTATCAGGGGGCTGCAAGCCACAGCAACCTCCTTCTGAGCCCGCAGCGACTCCGTTCTCTGGAAAGTCTTTAGGGTGGCCAGGCTCAGACTTGGAACAAGCACTCACTCCCAGAACTGTGCACAGAATTATCAATTCGACCCCAAAAAATGACCCCAGGGAAAGTCACATTCACTGTGGCATCCACACAGAGGTTGGAATAGGCAAGAGCAATTCAAGTTCAGTGTTCAGTGTATCTCCCCGGCTGTAATAGCTCTGGGTGGTGTCAGAGGACACAACGAAAGAACAGCAAATTCTATTTATTATCTCCCAGGCTGCTTTTTACATATGTGGAGACCAGGGCAAATACAGGGACATGGGGCAAGTACAGGAAACTCAATCACCAGGAAAAACTGGAGAGTCACGGAAAGCCTGAGCAACCGAGCACTAAAAACCACCCCGGGGATGAGGGAAGGGCAGAGGGGACGGAGGGAAAATTAGCCTGGGTCAAAGGAAAATGGGAGCCACTTTCCAGAATTACTGCCTCTTCTTTTATTTATTTCTTATTTATTTATTTATTTTTTTTAGAAGGGGGAGGAGGAGGCAGAGGGAGAATCTCAAGCAGGCTCCACGTCCAGCACAGAGCTCAATCTCATGACCTTGAGATCACGGCCTGAACTGAAACCAAGAGGCAGACGCCTAACCGACTGAGCCACCCAGGCACCCCTCGCCTCTTCTCTTAGAACAAGAGCCAGTAAACCTTTTTGTAAAGGTTCAGGTAGAAAATACTAGGTTTTGAAGGACAAATGGTCTCTCCCTCAGTGATTCAATTCTGCCCTGTGTAGTGTAAAAGCTGTCACAGGTTAAGATTTAAATGACTGGTTAGAGCTTGGTTCTAATAAACTGTATTTACACAAATGGGCAACAAGCTACACTTGGCCGCCAGGCCTTTGTCTGCCAACCCGCTTTAGAGGCTCAGTGAAGGGAAGGTGAGACGGCAGAGAAGAAAAGAGGGACAAACAACTAGAACCAGCTAGATAACATGGAGAAGGGACAACTCAGAAGAGGCACCTATAAGAACCCCATCTTTGGGCACACAGATACTGCGATGAGACCTCCCGCTGGGCTCCCACTGCCAAGCCTAGCTTTCATGCCAGGTGACAGCACCCCCTAGCCCGTCCCCAAGCGTGCCAGGAAAAGGAATGGCTGGCTGGACACCCAACCCTCTCACCAGGTCCTGGTCAGGAGAATCATACGGGGATTCCCACTTGATGACAGCCGAGGTTTTGCCGGTATGAACCACGTGCAGGTGACGAGGTGGGAGCCTGCTGTCTGGGATCATCTTGACCACGACGTAGTCGGAGGATGGCCCTTGGTAGGGCACCACCACCCGCACCTGAAACCAATACCACAGGGACACATGAAGTTGGCACCAAGCCATTCTTTTCAACAAAATATCGGCAGGTGTACACAAAATTAAATCAGTAGTAAAGATATAAAAGGTGAAATAATGCTCCACCTTCCCCAGATCTCTAATCCATTTTCCTAGAAACAGCAATAGTTTTATGTGCTTCTTTCCAGAAATGTCTAATGCTTCTGTAAGCACAGACACACGTATGTGCATACCAGATACATACTTGTATAGGCATGTGTACATATAGCCTGTTTTTCTTAACTTTTTTACACAAATGAGAAAATTTTAGGCTCACATTTTTAGGCTCTTCACTTCTTTCACTTAATAAGATAGCACAAATATTTCCCACTACAGTACTATTTCTTTGGAAGCTCTTTCTACCTCAGTTCTATTTCTTTTGAAGGGTTGCCCTGTACTCTTAACCAGTCTTCTGATAGCCACTGGTTTCAAGTCTTCTGCTATCACAAGCAACAGTATACCCAACACCTTTTTCCATCTCTCTTGGCACACGTGTAAGTGTATGTGGGCTAAGCTCCTAGTCCTGGAAACGGAATGTGAATTCCTGTGAGTGCTTATCCATTTGCCAAGTTCCCAATCCCCCAAGGAGATGCGGTTGGTTACTGGGTCATTCAGTCCTTTCTTGAAGTAGGAATCCAATGCTTTCACAGAAGAGGAACCACCCTCTTGCACACACACAGATCCTGGAGTCATGCCTCCAGCTCCCCAGGCGCAGGGTCTGAGCTAGGAGCCCAGGATTTAAGCCATCCTTAAAACACAGAAACTCCTCTGGACTCCCCAGTATGGGAAACTTACCAGAAACAAATACTGCTCGTCCCTACTGACAATGACTGTTTTGTTGTGCAGGGAAGTGGTCAGGCTCTTCGGATTGCGATACAGGTCAAGGAAGGACGTAGCATAGAAAATACCGTAAACCTGGCAAACAGGATGGAAAAGGACATCAGCCCCACGGCCAGAGACCTGGTTCTCTTAAAATCCCTAATTCATGCGCTTGTCAAGAGCTTCGGGAGAGCTCAAGAGAGAAGAGTCTTCCATCAGCATTTATTTACAGAGAAGGTACACTGGGGCAGGCACTGAACCCACCACCACCAAGATAAACATGGTGTGCTCTCTGTCCTCAAAGCACTCGTTTTTAAAAAAATATTTTATTTATTTCAGAGAGAGAGAGAGAGCGCGCACGCGCACACATGCATGGAGGAGGGGAAGACGGAGAGGGCGAAGCAGGCTTCCTGCTGAGCAGGGAGCCCCATGCGGGGCTCGATCCCAGGACCCTGGGATCGTGACCTGAGACGAAGGCAGAGGCTTAACCCACTGAGCCACTCAAAACATTTTTGAGGAAGGAGGGGCAGAGAAGAAGAACAGACATGATTATAGATGACGAGTTGCAAGCACAGAAAGTGAGATACTGCAGAAAAAGATGGCACGAGGAGGCGGGGAGAGGGGCAGAGTCCTCAGAGCGCCGACCACACGCTACCTGCAAAGCATGGCTGGAAGTACAGACGGGGAGGAAGTCAGTGCGTTTGCGGAGGGAGGTTGAGGAGGGACGGCAGCATGGCAGACACGGGGAGCTGCCCAGAAGATACCCACTCTTCCTCCCCTCCTTAGTTGAATCCTGGTTCTACATTCCCCACCTCCCACCTCCCACCTCCCTCTTCCCTCTTCCCTGGAAGCTAGGAGGTCACGTGACAAAGTTCTGGCCAATGAGCTACAAGCTAGGAGAGGCCACGTGACAAAGCTCTGGCCAATGAGCTACAAGCTAGGAGAGGCCACGTGACAAAGCTCTGGCCAGTGAGCTGCAAGCAGAGGTGTCACATGAGAGCTGAGCAAACACTCAAGAGCAATGGAGGGAAAAGCCCTTCCTACCCCCCTCTTGCTGCCTGGAACACTGATGACGGTGTGGCTTCAGACCTCCGGGACCATGAGGTGACCTTGAAGATGGAGGTCACAGGCAGCCTGGGTCCCCAGTCAGACCTGCTGCTGTAGACACCCAGGCCTGCTGAAGGACTCCACCTTCTTTTCATGAGGAGGGACATTAACTGCGAGAGCCATGGTCACTTTCGGCTCTGTTCTGTGCAGCCATTCTTATCGCCCACTGACACAGGTGGAAAAGCGGGAGTTTAAGGCAGAGCCGGGGTTTTTGATGCGCCTGGAGTGGGGGCCGGGCGCCGAGGGGTTTATAACACGGTGCGGTAAGCACTAAGGAAGCTTTATCTGGCAGCATGGAAGGGCCCACAGGCAGGTGAGCCGGGGACTTGAAGGAAAGCTGTGAAGAAAGTCTGGAGAAGTCCTGGGAACCGACAGCACAGATCAGGGACGTGCCCAGGGACTTCTGAGTCCCAGACAGCTGCGCATTTTCTCTGAGCTGCTCAGCAGCCAGGCCCAGAGAGGGGAAGCATACAGGGAAGGGGAATGAAAGCCCCAAGGGGGTGACAAGCCAGGAAGAAGTGTGGAAAGAAAGAATTAGGGGACTCGAGGGAGCCAGAAAGCAAATGGAGCAGGACTAGGGGAGGGAGGGCAGTGAAAGCATAAGACGGGAGCGGGGACTCTGGGCTCAGAAGCAGGCTTCGTTTCTGGAGGAGAGGCCTGCGGCCACTGTGAACCCAACTGGGCAGCTCTGGCCAGGGGCCTAGAGAAGGCGCCACATGCCAGGGAGGCCAGGGTACAGGCAGGTCCCCAGAGATAAACAGCAGCTGTGGCCATTCTCATGGTGGAGAGGGACGACTGGGGTGGCAATCCGAGTCCTCAGTGGTCTGAAGTTGGGTAGAAGCTGAGAGCTACCTACAGGTGATTTCACCGGCCCTGTCACCCTCTGAAAGCTGCAATGGGCATATCCAGGCTATCAGCAAGGATGAGGCAGAGCAAGGCTACCTCTCCAAGTTCACGTGCAATGAGAGACCCTAGAGTCAAGTGGTGTTCCAGAGTGCCATAATGAGGCCCTACTCTGTGAACGCACTTGGGTGTGACAAGGTGGTCATGCTCTCAGCTGGTGTACTAGCAAGAAAGCACCTCTTTGTGAATGGAGTCGAGGGACAGGCGAGTCCTGGGCATGGCTCTGGCCATCTTATCTCTGTCCCTGCCTCAGGACTGGGCTGCTCAGTAACAAAAGAGCAGAGGCTAGCATGCTAGCCAGACCTGAGCTCACACCGGTTTACGGTTTCCTACAGCTTCAACTCAGGGCTTTAGCTTCCTCGCTGGTAAAGTGAGAATATTCACCCCACTGAGCTGATGACAGGATCAAGTGGGACAGGGATGAAGCACTCTCCTGGTGCCTCACTTCTTCCCTCTTCAAGGCCGACCTTACAATTACATGCAAATACTGGTTCATCCCCCATTGCTCCATCCTGCTCCAAAGGCACACTGGGGATGCACTCAGAAGCCAAGACCAGGTCCCCTGCTACCAGCCGCTGTGAGGACTCACTAAATCTTACTTACAGACTGAGTTCTACGGGATTTTCCATTCGGAAAACTCAGGAAAACAACCCTTCCCTTTAAGAAACTTATAGACTAGTTAGGAAGATAAGTAACACACAGAAGTATCAGATAGGATAAAGTAGGATCTGATGAAACAGTATTCTGAATGGCAGCACCTATAAATTTGGGGGGAGTTTGTAAGGGAAAGAGATCAAGTAGGAGACAGTAGGATTTGACTGCAGAGCAGAACGACAGCAGGACTCCGGGAGGAGAAAGAACATAGGCCAGGCTGTGGAGGCGAGGGTGGTAAAAATGTGCCAAGAACCTTGGGAGGATCCACCTGAAAGCAAAGGAAGGTACACAATGGGGAGGTCTGGGAAATAAAAACCAGATTCAAAAAAGCACAAATCAGACCATAGTGCACCAAAATGCATACATGGACAAAAAAGAAAAAAAAAGGATCTATATAGCGTGTAGCAGGGACGCGGGGAGGAAGACGGGCACACCTGGGAGGAACAGCCCAAGAGGGCAACCTGTGGGTGGGGGGTCACGTAGGTGGGGAGAGAAGGGAGTGGCCGGTCACTGCTGCTACTGAGTCACCATGCCTGCGAGACAAGGTGAGTCCCAAACACAGGAACATGCCCCCCTCCACCACCACCGCCCTGTCACACTTACGGTCTATTCTACAGCTAGGAACATGGGCATTTTCTCTTAGATGCCAGGCCAAGGTGTGGAAAGGGATGGCAGGTGCCTCTAGAAGGTAATACAGAACTACCAAGAGGACGTTTGTGTTAGCAGTAACAGAGGAGAAAGGCCCACGGCCTGGCATCAGGGGAGAGTCCAGATTGTCTCTGCAATGGTCATTCTGGCTAACTTACCACATTCCTGGGGCCAGTCCAGGTACATTCCACTGCAGTCTGATTGATGGCCTTGGCTTTGAGGCTAGGAGCGGGTGGGCGGACTCCTTTGGTCGTGACATGCTCAAATGCCAGAGGGCTATCCCCTAAATCAGTCTTGGCCCAGGCAGAAATCTCATAGGACGTATGAGCAGTCAGATTGGCAACTGTGAAAACAGGGACAAGAAGACGCCAGGAGGGAGCTGGAGGCGTCCGCCAAGAATTTGTGTCTTGACAAACCAAGAAACCGATTCTTAACTCCAGAGAACAAAAGGACGTTACCAGACGGGAGGCAGGCGTGGGGATGGGTGAAATGGACAAAGGGGGTTAGGAGACACACTGAGGAATGTACAGAACTGTCGAATCACTAGATGGTACATCTGAAACTAACATAACACTGTACGTTAACTAGACTGTAATTAAAAGTAAACAATTAAAAAAAGAATGTTTTGATATACAATGCCCTATTTTATTAAGCCTTTAAAAAAAAAATCACAACCCCCAATGTGGGGCTTGAACTCATGACCCAAGATCAAGAGCTGAACGCTCTTCCTACTGGGCCAGCCCGGTGCACTGACACCCCAGTTTTCAATACAATCTCTCAATTGAAGTGAGTCCCACATGTTGTTGGATTTTCATTATTTTACAAATCCATCCCAGCATTACCTAGTGGTGACGACTATAAATAACACACATGTCTAGGCATTGGGTAGTTTCTTACAAAGCTGACCTTCTGGGCCTATACCTCAGGACAACCCTTTTAGAGAGCATTTGGCCTTGGTAAACAGCTTGAAATTCTTCATGCCCTTCAACCCAGATGTCCCATGGAATCAGAGCACGCAAACATCTGTGGGGCATGACGTTACGCATCACAAACATAATCCGATGCCCAGACAAAGGGCAGTGGTTAAATAACGTGCATTCCGCGAGCTACCGTCCAGCCACTAAGAGTTGTCTCAAGCATATTTAATGAGACTAGAGAATTCTTACAACTTTGTTAAGGGAAAAAGGCAGGATACAAAACTACAGTTGAGCCTTGAACAACACGGGTTTGAACCTATGGGGTCTACTTATAACGCAAGTGTTTTTTATAGTCCACGGCTGTAAATGTATTTTTTCTTCCTTATGATTTTCTTAAGAATATCTTCCTTTCAGGACATCTGGGTGGCACAGTCGGTTAAGCCTCTAACTCTTTGGTATTGGCTCAGGTCATGATCTCAGGGTCATGGGACCAAGCCCCACATCAGGCTCTGCACTTAGTGAAGTGTGCTTAAGAACATCTCTCCCTCTCCCTCTGCCCCTTGGCTGCCTCTCCTCAAAAAGAGATAGATAGATAGATGGAAAAACATTTTCTTTTCTCTAGCTGACTTTATTGTAAGAACACGGCATAGAATACAGACAGCATACAAAATATGTGTTAATTGATTGTTCATGCTATCAGTAAGACTTCTGGCCAACAGCAGCTTGAGTAGTTAAGTTTCTGGGAGTCAAAAGTTATGTGCAGATTTTCTACTGGCTCAGCGCCCTCTAACCCCAACTGTTCAGGGCCAACTGTATTCAAACTGAGGCCACTTCCTTGTTTGTAAAACTGAAAAAACCAACAGCACTTAGCTTAGCTGCTGCTGCAGAGATTAAAAAAAGAAAAAGCTTATAAAGTGTTTGGCATGACGTTAGCATCCAGCTAGCCGCTCACACACTTCAGGCAACAGCAAAGAACACTACATCGCTCCTGATTCGGCCGACTCCCCTCGGTGCCACATTGAGGCAATGAGATCACAGTCCTAGGAGTTAGAAAGATGCGGGTTCCACTCCTGACGCTGTCACCTTCTGTGGGAATCACTTTCTCTCTCAACCTTGGGTTCTTATCAGTGAAACGAGCATATCCCAGAGAATTAGGATCGGGGTTCTCTAAGATGGTACCCCTAGAACACCTAGGTCAATGAGCAATGCACAGCAGGTGCACAGATACGAGAGGGACTGGGACATGACCTTCCCTCCTCCCTTAGCTCAGTCTGTCCATTCACTCAACAAATGTGCACTGAATACCAACTCTGCCCCACGTCCTGTGAACCCTGTATTAGCAAAGGGGGAGGGAACCAGGCCAGAAAGAAAGGGCAGGCAACTCACACCCGGAACTTTCTTTTGGAACTCAAAAATCATCTGTACAGGGTTCACCTGGCTTCTTTCCAGTATCTCCTCCTTTAAGCCCCCAACTTCCATTAAGAGCCAAGAAGCTAGAGAAGGGGGCTGGGGAGCCACCGAGTGGACCTGCCCCCGGCGGCAGGACTCACTGTTGGTCTCTTTACTCTGCTCACCCGAATGGCAGCCAGAGAAGAGCCTCCTCTTCCAGGCAGCCCCCAGACAAGCTCTGCTGCCAGGAGGTCTCGTTCTCCCTACTCCTCCCTGCTCACGCCCAGCTCCAAGGTGTTACCTTTGTGTGACAAGATGCTCCCCCGGAAGTTCAAAGTTCTCTTCTCTTGTTTGTGGGTGTCAAATGCCCAGAAAAGGTTCACCACATAGCCATTCACCTGCCGGGAACCAAGAAGCAGGTTAGGGGAACAGCACACAGCCAGGGAGCACAGCCAACACAAAAGACACCCCTTTGCTATTATTCCTAAAGGCATCTCCTTTTTCACAATGGACGGGTTGTTTCTTTTGCTCTTCGGATGGGTTCCCCGTACGCTGTCATTGAATAGTTAGCTATACTGCACCTACTTCTAAAAACAAACGTGAGACTACATAACATACACCATAGATGTGACGAGACAAAAAAAAAAACTGATGCAGAATGAAAGGACAAGGGCAGATTCACAAAGGTGGAAAGAGGAACAACTTTAAAGAGAATTGCGTTACAGGAATGAAGGCTACATCTTAGCTCGGCGATCCTTGCAGTCAAGGCCAAGAGGTCAATACGAAAGGGGCTTACTCAGCTCCCACTGTCTAACAGGAGCAAATATACCCAGGCCTCAGGAAAGACTACCTTTTCTAAGTCCTGAGCTCGTAAAAGGCTTTGATCTGAAGATCTTTCGATAGGAGCCAACAACCGGAAAAATTAAAAATGCTTTAAAGAGCAAAGACTATATGGACAGGGTTTATGGGCAAGCCACCCCTTGTAGCAACGGTCTCTGAAGCCAAGGGCAGGCCACCAAATTGTGGTTCGGCAAGTGGCACGAGGGCACCGAAGGCTGTCTGTCCCGCCACAGCTTCGCGGACAGGGAGGGATGGGAGAAAGAACATCATGGAAGGTGCATCTCAGCTTGGAAAACCACGGGCACACAGAGGCTCATGTGGTGTGGGCCCTGCACACGGGCTGCATGGAGGGTACGATGGCGCCGGAAGGCGAGGATGTGGAGTGCCTGGGGGTGGATACGTTCCTAAGTTATCCAACTCTCTCTCTCTCACTGTGGGAACCTCTGCATTAGTGCTTCGCACCAGGAAATCCAATAAAGCTGAAAATTACAGGGCATACATATTCTGTTAACACCAACTCTTTATTTGCACTGTAGCTGTGAACCATTTAATTATATGGTTTTAAAAAAAAAAAGGGCTCCAGGCTGAGGCAGAATAATTACACAAGAAGGACTCAAGTTGTTCTTCATGGGGGAAGCAACCAACCTAGTTGTGGTATTTTGGTTTTACTGAATCGGGGCAGTGGCTCCTCTTCCTAGTACTGTCCCGGGCTACAGTGGTTCCATCGCAAGCAGAGCCCCACCCAACGGCCAGTCTGAAATCCCAAGGTTACCTTGATGTCACTCTCCATGGTCAGGGTGAAGCTCAGAGAATTCTCACCATAGCTGTCGATGTGGATATCTGGTGGTGGGATCACTGGAAACAATAATGGAATTCAAAAAGAGAAACCATGTGATGAAAAGTGAGGAAGGCAGGACCTCACGGTTTTCAACTCGACAGACAAAGCCATCTTTTAGTGGGCAAAGAAAGGGCTGGTGTTTGGCTGTTCTCCCTCGTCTCTTTGACAGCTCTTGTCCTGAAGCCGAGGGCGGGCCCACAGTCTTCGGGTAAGCACACAACTATCTGGGCCCCATCAGCTATCCTGGCAACTGGGTCAAGCTCTAGAAAAGTTCCATGATGTAAATGCCCCCAGACAGCCCAGTGGCAACCTGCGTCTGAAACGCACAGGCATCCCTGTGGGCACCACCTCTCCCGGCACTAGCAGAGTCCCAGCGGCTCCAAGGTTGAGGGCATAAGTTGTAAATACACGTGTGGCAAAATGGAAAGAACGTAGCCTCTGGAGTCTGACCAACTTGAGTCCAAATTCCCATTTGGACACTTAGGCAATAGTGCAAGCGACTTATCTTCACACTAATGTTAACTCAACCAACGTTCCCATTCTTTCCGTTTCCAGTGAAGTCTTACCTATGACAAACTGAGGAACTGGGAAGTCACTGGCAAGGGCACGATGAAAGGGGCAGAGAGGAAAGACCCCTCTCCATTCAAGTGATGAGAGCATGGTGCTTATCCTTCGGGAGGTCTGGCCAAGATGGCGGACCGTGCCCTGTCAGCCATGATCCAAAGGGCTCCATGGGATAACTGCTCGTAAGCCCCTTACACAGGCAAGGGAAGAGACACTCAAGGGAGAGGGTAAGACTTGGTGGCCAAAGACATGCACCAAAATTTAGAGGAGTCTCTCCAGACGATCACCCATGCAACAGGAGTGGGTGAGGAAGAAAAAAAGGATGTTAGGGCAAGAAGAAGAAAGGGTATTAGGAGTTTCAGGCCACCAACTCTGAACAAAATGGTGAACGTGTTGCCATCAAGCCAACTTGAATTATAACTGTGGTGACTGGGGATGGGTCACAATCCCTCCCAAAGCCTAGTTTCCTTAGCTATAAAATGAGTGTAAGAATACCTATAGGACGCGTAAGGATTCAAGGAGATCGAGTCACACAAAACAAGAAGCATGGTGCTTAGCGCAGACACGCTCAGTCCACGGTTGCTTCTCTCGTTGCTGCTAGGAATACCCCACCTCCACTCATGCACGTGGTGCTTCTGGCGGACGTCACTGCTGCATGTGTCCTCTGTGCGCCGTCGTGGTGACCCAGGCTCCCAGCAAGAACACAGCACGCACTTTCTGACTCCGCACACCCACCGAGGCCTGGACGGGCCCTAACCAACACCCGTCCAAAGAGTAGGGGCTCACCAGCAAAATCAGACAAAAAAAGTCTAAGAGACTTTCCATGGCAGGTGTGACCTGTGTCCAGGGAATTCAAGGTACGTGTCTTATTGCTGACCTTCCAGTGTCCCTTCTTTTTCAGTGTGTATGTTTTGATCGATTTTGTAGAGGGAAATGACAACACAATCAAAACGTGAGGGGAGTGCGCACTCGGTGTGCCTTATCTAATGACTCCCAAGTGCCCTGTTACAAAAACTGGCTGGCTTCACTAAGTTTGGCTGCCTCCTGCCTGATCTCAAGGAGCCCAAATGTTATAGTGACTCTCCACAACCCACGGCCTGTCTCTCACAGGCTCAGGCTAAGGTAAAACAAAGCCACTGCATATGACACATCTCTCCAGAATCGGAAGCCATGAGTGCCAGGGCTAAGTTCAAGAAACACTTGAGAAAACGAGCTACAGTCCGTCTCCCCGAGTGTGCTGGAAGCCTTCCTTTTAATTGCTTTAATTCACTCCTTCGTCAGTGATCTCACTGGCTCCTCCCTGACACCCGTGGGAGAGTGAAGGAAAGCACACCAGACCCCTGCCCTCTCGAGGTACAGATGCAAGCTGGACCTGAGCAGTGGGAGCAGGTCTCAGCCCAGGGGAAGCCGGGCGGCCTGGTGGTTAAAGGCACAGGCTTCGGAGTCGGGCCTGATCCCCACTCTCTGTAGTTTACCGACTGTGTGGGAAGTGCCTTAACTTCCTTCTAGCTCCTTATCTGTCCTCATAGCTGTCTAGAGGCTGCTAAGGGTTCAGTGAGATGGGCCAATGTATGCAGTGAACACAAGCATGGCCCTCGGTGAGCAGTCGCCTATCACTGATGTCACCGCTAGTGCTAGAAACTTCCACCTACGCATCGTGTGTCGGTGCCACAGAAGAAGTTACACGTGTCGGCAGAGCGCTCTTAGAAACACCATCAACAGACACATACACAACCATGTGTGTCTGTCGTGAGAAGGAAAGAGTCCTTTATTCCGCAGTACTACGCGTGAGCCCAAGAGCTGGGCGAGGCAGCTCTGGAAATCCCCTTGTATGTCTGCACCACGAGAAATGCTCGGCTCTAGAAGAAGTACCTTTGACAGGCCCCAGAGAAACTCTGTATCTGAAGCTCTACGGAAACCCCTGGAAATGTGTGCATGTGTGGGGGGAGGCTGCCTGAAATTTTCTCATCTACGCCTCTCCGCTTCCCAGTCGCACTGAAAGTCACTTCCAAAGGGTTTCTAGCTTCTCTCAACCTGCAAACCCTGGAATCGTTTACCTTTGCCTTTGATGGTGGTGATGGATTTAGAACCGCTCCAGTTTCCTACTCCACGGCTCGTCACCGCAGCCACCTTTTCAAATCAGAGTGTGAGTTAGTATAAAATAAGGGCACTACAGCATACAGCAAGGGTTGGGAAGGAGCTATAGGGCTGAGACTCGGGCAGTGAGGGTGGCAAACAGTCTATGCAAACAGATCCCGGACACTCAGAGGCCCCAGCAACTGCGAAAACGGGGGGTTGGAGACAACAAGGGGCGGGGGAGGAGAGGGTATGGGATCTGGGCAGAGGGAGCTGCGATGGTGTGGACACGATGAATTTCTGCTGATTGACAGGGCTCAGGTTCTTCTATAGCGTGGGGGGCGGGGATGGGAGCCTGTGGGTCCCTGCAGCCCCACATAAACATACATGTATGTGAGAAAGAGGACTGAGAAAATCATCAATGTCATGGAGTCTGTGTGCACAGTTAATGGTCCCAACAAACACATTCCAAACAAAAGCTGTTTCTTTTCTGCTAGAGGTATTGATACCATATTGCATAAGATCCCCACGAAAGCAGCTTCTAAATGCCACTTACCATAGCTCTGCCCACCCTGCAGCTAAAGAGAAGCAGAAAAGCGGTAGGTGCAAGAGTACAGAGGTGGAGGGGCACCCAGGTGGCTGAGTGGGTTAAGCATCAGCCTTCGGCTCAGGTCATGATCTCAGGGTCCTGGGATCGAGCCCTGCATTGGGCTCTCTGCTCAGCGGGGAGCCTGCTTCCCTTCCTCTCTCTCTGCCTGCCTCTCTACCTACTTGTGATCTCTGTCAAATAAATAAATAAAATCTTAAAAAAAAAAAAAAGAGTACAGAGCTGGAACACTAGCAGAAAATCTGGGTGAAAGGCAGGTAAAGCTGCATTACCATAAGTTTTTGGTTATCTGAGAGAGATGTGATTTCAAGTTCTCTGGGGCACTTGTTTAAGAGACTGAAACAATGATGAGCTCCCAGAGCAAGGGGGTAGGTGTTTAGCGGATTAACAGCACATATCTCATAAAGGTCAGCCCGGCGTTCTCCTATGTTGAGACTGCCCAGCTGGCTGAGACAGGGGCTGACACTCACTCTGACGGTGTATGGAGCGTTGACCAGTAAATTCTTTATTTCCGTAAAGTTACTAGCAGCCCTCTGGGAGGCCCACATCTTGGAACCACTCCTGCTGTATTCCACCTAAAGTGAAAAGAAGAAATTATTAGTAAGGTAACTGATCGTCTGGGACATCCTGATACCTTTCAAGGAGGCAGGAGGAGAGAGGGAGAGATGCAAACTGTTCTGATGGGTGGACCATTTACCCGGCGATACCAAATCAAGTCCTAGCCATTTAGAACATGGCTCTGCCCTGGTAGACCCAGAGATCTGCTCACTCGGATACACATGGTGCGCCACTCCTAGAAGTTACTTACAATGTACTCTCGAATGAGGCCATGGGAGTGGGTGGGAGGAATCCAGTGGGCCACAATCACGCCTTCCTCCTCCCTGTGGAGTGACAGCTGGAGATTTTGCGGGGCGTCTGGCACTAGGAAAGAGTCAACTCACAGTTAAAACCCATCTGCATACTGGTAAATGGGAGGAACGTTCCTGAGATTGAGACAAAGACTAGAAAGAATTCAGAGCCAGTACTGGGACCAATTCACTAGTAAAGGCTGTAAGCTTGGTCTTCACCTTGATAAACCTTTCCTCTCTTCCAGAATGCGAGGCATGCTGGGCACATATCAGACCGTGGCTTAGTTTTTCTGTACATACGCAGCCCATGTCATTAGGCTCCCACACGCCCGAGTGTCCTTGGGAAACTCTCTGCAAATCCCACAGAAGGTCCTGCACACACCATCAACAGAAACCGAGAACACTTACGTCCTTCTGGCGTCCGCAGAGTCACAAAGTCGTTGGTGCTATGCACTTTGCTGAGGCACTGGACCTGGACTTTAACCTGATACGTGGTGTCTGGCTTCAAGACTTTTAATATGGTGTTGGTTTTATTGCTGTGTGTCTCCACGGTCTTCCAGATGCCCTCTCCAACCACCCTGGCCGAGAGAAGAAAGGCACCGTCACATCAGAGCAGCGTGGGCTCGCAGAGGACGCCGGGCTCAGTTAAGGAAGAGCCGCTCTGTGCGCACCACGAGAGTTTGCAAAATGTCCAGTGCTGGTAAGAACACTGTTTTCTTCTCTTGCGGCCAAGATGGGACCCACCTGTAGTAGACATTATATACACAAGCAGCAGAAGGCATTTTCTTGGGCCGTGTCCAGGTCAATGTTACGTCTCCAGAGAAGTCAGCAGTCCACTGAAGATTCTGTACTTTGTATACAGTTAGTTCGTCTAGAGACATGAAGGGGGAGAGAGAAAGAAAGTGGGATCTCAGAAATCCTTAGAGGTACCATGATGTTTAGGCAGACCTACCATGATCTAGGTTGTCAGGCCGTGGTCGGCATCTTAAGACATTCCAGAAAAAAAGAGTTCAAACCTTCCTATATGACCTTGCCCAGGGTCTCCTAAATTTCCAGTCCCAGCATTTTCCTTGCATTTCTCTTCCTTGTCTACACAGAGATAAGCCTGTTTCCTCAAGAGGGAATTCTACAGGTCCAGGGATGACGTCATAGAAGGCTCCATTACCGCGACAGACTGAATGTGGGTATCCCCCAAAATTCAAATGCTGAAACCCAATCCACAACATGATGGGGCTAGGGAGCGGGGCCTTTGGGCAGTGATCAGGTCATAAGGATGGAGTCTCATGAATGAGATCAGCGTCCTCATAAAAGCGACCCTGGAGGGCTCCCTCACCCCTTCCGCTGCGTGAGGACACAGGGAAGCCAGCTGTCTATGAACGAGGAAGCAGGCCCTCACCAGACGTGGAATCTGCTGGTGCTCTGGTCTCGGGCTTCCAGCCTCCAGAACTGAGAGAAGTAAGTTTCTGTTGTTCATAAGCCCTTCAGTCTGTGGGGTTCTGTTAATGGCATCCCCAGGAGACTTGGACAATTGCTAAAGGCCCTCCAGACAGAAGGACTGCCTAGACCCCGCCACAAAGCCTGAGGCTCTGGGAGCGTGGTGCACCCGCACGAGGTGGGCCATCACAGAAAACAAATCCAAGACCAGCACTTCCCTCACAGAGATGAGGCCCAGCTACCTCAGAGGCAAGACAAGCCTCCCTTCACCGGGCGCTCCAAAACTGGGCAAGAAGTGGCTTCCCCTGCAGACTGAGGAAAGGCTCACAAGGTTCCCGGCACAGGGCCCACAATGGGGGTGGGAGGTGGGGGCGGCGAGGTTGAACCCAGGGCCCCAGGGGTGGCACTCACCGCTGCAGGCCCTCTCGTCACTCTCGTCCGAGCAGTCCAGGAAGCCATCACAGCGCTCGGAGAGCACGATGCACGCCTCGCCGTCCTCACACTTGAACTCCCTGCTCGTACAGGTCAAGGTGCTGTATGTGGCTGCAACAGAGGGGAGGGTGCGTTGTGGTAAGTCCGAGCGTGTTTAGGGGAAGTGGTCTGCGCTCATAAGCTTCTGATTCGAAATACGCCCATCCTCCATCTCTCCATCTTCCCCTTCATTATTCATCTACCCATCCATTCATCCACTCACACACCCAGCCATCCCTCTATCCCTTGACCCATCTTCTCAACCATCTACCCATCCATTCATCCACTCACCCACCCAGCCATCCCTCTATCCCTTGACCCATCTTCTCACCCATCTACCCATCCAGTCATCCACTCACCCACCCAGCCATCCTTCTATCCCTCCACCCATCTTCTCAACCATCTACCCATCCATTCATCCACTCACCCACCCAGCCATCCTTCTATCCCTCCACCCATCTTCTCAACCATCTACCCATCCATTCATCCACTCACCCACCCAGCCATCCCTCTATCCAACCACCCATCTTCTCAACCATCTACCCATCCAGGGAATGTACACGGAGGGCCTACCATGAATCAGGTACTGTTGAAGATGCTAAGAATATGATGATGTGGACAAGAAAGAGCCTACCCTCCCAGAGCTTACTTTCTATTGAGAGAAACAGCAAACAATTAAATAAATCTGTGGTTTTAGATAGTGATTAAAAATGACAAAGAAACATGAAGAGAGGAATAGTAACAGAACGATGGGCAGGGGTCATTTCATACGGAATACTCAGGAAGAAACTCTGTGCAAGGCACTGTTTTAGAAAACACCAAGATCCCCCTCCCAGAATCATTCCACATGGTAAAATAGATCTAAACAACAGGTGAGTAGTAAAGCTGGTGGACGTTTGAGGTTTCTTTATGAAACATGCCTCCATGTTTTTTGAAGTGGGAAAACACAGGTATTAGAAATGGAGAATACGGTTGTTATTAATCTCTGAAAATCCTTAAGCTGATAATTAAACAGGTGATTAATAGGCACTTGGAAGAGAACGTGGCGGCCCTCAGGGGCCAGCTTCTCCAAGAAGAATTGCCGCCATGTTAATCTCATTTCCTTTTCTGATAGGGCTCCCTGATTAATGGATGGAGGAACACTGGAGATAGGGCACATCTTGATTTTAAGACCTTAACCAGGCAACGTCGTTATAAATAAGGCTGATTTGGAACAGGTTAAAGAAACTTATTTAAAGAATGCCAATTAATTGCACCCAGGAGGAGGGTCCTATTTCATTTCCTCTGTTAATTATGTTCAGTGTTTGTCTTAATGTGCAGTTACTTATTTGGCTGAAATGTTCCTACTATGAGTTTGGGCAATGTGGGATCGATCTGCCCTGTTATTTTGAGGTCCCAAAGGTCCATCTGATTTTTACCCTACTCCCTCATTTCTCTGTTATTTCAGAGTATTCCATGGTAAGAACTTTGACCGTGGCATGATGAAAAGGTCACAACCTTGTGCAAAAACAAAACAAAAACAAAACAAAGAAAAACAAAAAACAACTACTAAATAAATATCCCGGGCTGACACTGAAAAGGTGATCTCTGAAGCTGATTTTCCCATCTCTAAAATGGAGATAATCCCCAAGTCCCAAGGTTATTATGAAAAACAAAGCAGGAGTAATGGGGTCTTCTCCTGTTCTCCAGAAATCCTCCCCGAGCAGTGAACTCCTCGGAAATTACTCACGACAGTTGGCCTCGTCCTGGCCATCTTGGCAATCTTGGTGGCCGTCACAACGTTTCCAGTTTGGGATACACTTCTTTGGTTGGCGACACTCGAATTCAAATCGGTCACAGTGCCCATGGTGAGTGGGAACAGAGGCAGCTGTGACATTTGCTGGAAGAAAAGGTTTTGAAAGTTCACTTTTGAGTAGTGAGGGGGCTGGTCAGCAGGAGCAACCAACTCAATGTGGCGGAAGATTCAGGAAATCACGGCACTGTTGGAAAGGTGATGGGGCCATGGTGCTCTTGGAACGGCGACAGGGCCTGGAGGCCACTGTGAGCTCTGGGTAGGGAAGACGGATCGACCGGACACAGCCATCTGATTTTGGAAGCTGGGACACAGACAAGGGTAAGTAGGGGCTAGAGAGGCTGGACCCCATGCTGTCACATCAAAAAGTGAAGAACCTATAAAATCAGTATCAGAATCTTCAAAAAGCTGGAAAATGGTATCTGTGAATGGCAGAGAAGAGGGAGAAAGGCAGTAAGGGAACAGCCCGGAGTGAGCAGCAGCAAGATTCCCTACGTGCCTCGCCCCTACCTACCCTCCCACGCGACGGTCGCCCCAGACGTCACCCCTACAGAAGCCTGGAGGCTTGTTACACGGAGGGTAAAAAGGGCTGGTTAGACGGGCCTAGTGACCACCAAGAATGCCATACTGAAGAGAAGCAGTTAAACCCACAGATCGCTGAATAGGAGGACCCTGATCCCCGTCCTCATAAGCTCTGGCAAGGTCACGTTTATTTCCTAGGCAGGGGATTGTAAAAATCTTCTCTAGGGAAACTGATCAGCCTTGGGAACAAATCCTCAAGCAACCCAGATCAAGTTCCCCAAAAAACAGCCTGACCATGAAACTCAAAGCTAACATGCCTACCGGTGGCCCAAATCTCTTGTGTTTTTGTCCCCACCCTTAAACACAAGCAAGCAACCCAGGATTATCTGGGGAAAACCTTTGACATGAAAGACAGCAAGGAGCACAGACCCTTTCCCTGCAAAAAAGAACATCTGGAGGAAGTAGAGACTCTGTAAGAAGAAAACCTCAAACATAAATATCCCTGATATGCTCAGAATATTATTTCTGCATGAAAAAAGGACAGGATGCCATGAAAAAAGAAGAGTACTGGAAATATCAAAGCTCCTAAAATTAATGGTAAAATTACCTAAAATTACCTAAAATCCATGGTAACTGTAATGGAACACTCAGGAGCAGAGCTGGAAGATAGAGCTGAATCTTCCAGGAAAGAGAGGGGGGAAAAAAAGAGATCGATTAAAAAATAAAAAGGTGACAAGACTGCAGCAGATCAAATGTATGAATGACGAGAGTTCCAGGAAGAAAGAGAACTGCTTGGTGACAGTGGAGTAACACCTTCAAAATTCTGAAGGAGAATTACTGACAATCTAGAATTCCAAACCCAGATCAACAACTATCACATCTGAAGACAGAAGAAAACCACTTTCAGAAAAGCAAGACCTCAACAATGCACCCCACGTTCTCTTTCCCAGGGAACCTTCTGGAAAATGTGATCTACCAAAAAATGGGATTAAAAAGAGAGACGGAGAGGGAGAGAGGGAAAGGAAGGGTGAGGTAGAGAAATCTGGGATATAGAAAACGGGATCTCCAACGTAAGAGAAGTCAACCACGTCCTTAGAGTGGAGAAGCCACATCCTGCCAAGACACGTGTGGCCCAGGCACAGGGAGCCACGAGCACAAGCCCCAGGCAGCAAGCTCAGGAGACAAACACACCGAAGGCCGTCCTCTCCGTGTCTTTGGCCTCTGCACCACTGTAGTCACCAGACAAAACCTACAGGAGGGTGCACTCCAACAACACAAGGGAGCAAACCAAGAAAAGCAAGACACAAGACCCAGGAAACAGCAACTCTAAACTGGAGAAAGGCAAAGGGAGTCCCAAGGAGAGCAGTGAAGGCCCAGGGGCGGGGCAGGCAGCGGGCCTGGACAACACGGGGCCCAGAGAGGAGGATCTGGGCTGGTAGAAAGGATACCCCCCCAAAGAAACTCTGGGGCTGAGAAATCACTGATAGGGTGACCTTGCAGAAAGTGACCCCCAGAAGCTACGGAGAGGGGGACAGCATTAGCAGATGCCACACAATAACCCGAGTTACTAAATGAAACAGCAAGGACCAATGACTAATTTGGGGATATTGTGCATATCCCATGGTTTTAACCGGAATTTCCAAGGGACATCTCCTACGGCTAGAACCCCTCTGCTGAAGCAGGGTACATGGGGAAAAGTGGTAAAAAATGAGGTGAGAAAGCCAAGACAAGACACATCATAGTGCTGATGCTTACACGCTAAGGGGGCCGCCAGAAGGTTCCAGACTGGGGAAGGCATGATCGTGCATCCATATGCGGCCTCTCGGAAGGTAAACTGTAAAGGGGAGAGGCACAAGGCCCAGAGACCAGTTAGGAGACTCGCGGTGCAGAAACCAGATCCGAGAGCTGGAGACAACCCAAGTTAATTTGAACTGGTGACATACAGACAAAAGAAATCACAGAAGCTGAAGGAAAGATGGAAATAGGAATCTGCTCCCTGCGTTAAGCAGAATTTGCTAGAGCATGTCAATACCCTGCTCAGAAGTTTTAACAAACCAAAGGGAATTTTCAGAGGAGAATCCAATCACTAAACAGACAGGTAGGTCTTGGGGGCCAAGGACAAAGATTAAAACAATTTTCTTTATAATTTGTTTTAATTTGAGAAGCATTTATAGGACACTATTTGCCTATTATTGTAATAAGTACAGTGGGGGATTCAAAGTAGTGTGTGGCATGATCCCAAAACATGAGGTCCGTATAGTCACTTGGAAAGCAAAGATTCCCAGGCATGAGATGACCAGGCAGCAGCACATGGCAGTGAAGAATCCAAAGGACAACAGGTAAGTATGAGACTGTGAAAGAGATCACGGGGCGCCTGGGTGGCTCAGTGGGTTAAGCCTCTGCCTAAGCCTGAGATCATGATCTCAGGGTCCTGGGATTGAGCCCCGCATCGGGCTCTCTGCTCAGCGGGGAGCCTGCTTCCCCCCCCGCCCTCTCTGTCTACTTGTGATCTCTCTCTCTCTGTTAAATAAATAAATAAAATCTTAAAAAAAAAAAAAAAAAAGATCAGTGCCAATGACAGGACTCAGTGAACGTTCCGTGGTGGTGGGCTTGGGAGGGCGGGTGACAGTGCCTTTGGCTCAAGCAGGAATCTCAAACTCCAGTGAACCCAGCAGTCACGTGGCGAGCTCCTGAGCTCCACGCAGAAATCCTAATTCTGTAATTCTCACAAACACCCCCAAGGGATTCCATTACGGTGGTCTCTGTTCCGTACCTTGATAAACACTGGTGACATATCAAGGTCTCTTTTAGCTACAAAATCCATGCTTCTGTCTGCTGCAATGGGCAGTGGGATTCCCAGAGGGGGGCAAGGGGGAGGGCGAAGTCAAGGAGGACGGAGGTCTCTGATAAGAGAAACTCTCCTGAGGGAGTGTCCAGGGAGACGAAGCAGGTCTGTCCGGACAGGTCGAGCAGCCTGGCTTGGCTGACGTGCCACGTAAAGGCAGGTAAGGAAGGACCCGGAAAACAGGACTCAAGGGCTGGGATCTCTCTTCTGGACAAGAGAAAACCACTGAGATTTCAAACAGTGAAGCAACCGGACGAATTCGTTTTAAAGGAGGAAAATGCTGACCTAGAAATTTGCTAGGTAAAGGATCTGCAAAGTATAGAGAGCAACTGTCTACTCTCTTACTGCAAGCGCGTCTGAAACAGAATCCCGCTCAGGAAAGGACACAGCACCCTTACTTCTGTTCTGCCCACAGTTAAGGGAAGGCACTAGTCGGGGTCTCAGGATTAACTCCAGCCCGTGCCTTCAGATGCCTTTCTGGGTCCGCCCACTAGATGGCAGTGCCTACCCTCCTTTGGCAGGACAGCGGCCAACCAGCTGGCAGGAAAATCAGGTTCTCCCCCTTGAGAGTTTAACACACAGGCAAACACTTCCCCTATAATTCCAATCGTAATTTCCTGTAGAGAAGGAAGCAAAGGTGGCCCACCTGCAGCCAGGGTGGAAAGCAGGGCGGCTGGCCTTTTCGTGCAGGAAGATGAGAAGGCAGTTAGAGGAGAGGCAACCCTGCAGCTCTGAGTGCCCCAGGTCTCCCGGTTCTGGGGGTGGGAAGCAGCCCGGGGCCGCAGAGCACAGGGTCCCAGAAGGCAGGGGGCGCACTGAGGCTGATCCGGCTGTGCCCAGGGCGTCCCCCTGGAAGGTCTGCTCCACAAAGGCAGGTGCCACAGGAGCGGGAGGGCCAGCACTCACCAGGCGAGGGGCAGGCTTCCTCATCCGAGCCGTCTGCACAATCCCGGTAGCCATCGCACACCCAGCTGTCCATCACGCACTCCCCGCTGCTGCAGCGGTAGTAATTGGGGAGACACGTGGAGGGCCCGGGAGTGGGAGACGGAAGAATATGTGAATCTGAGCAAAACACAAGCAAACAACAACACCCCAAGTGTTACAAGATGCTCGATCTCAGACCGAAATGTGTCCCAGACTTAGCGTGGACATCCCCGTTTGAGCTGCCCCGGCCCAGCTCCAGGCACGATTCTGAATAGCAGCTCATCGAAAAATCATTTATTATGGAGTCTCAGAATAGACTGCAACCTCCTCCCTTTTTTGGAGCAGATTCACCTAACCCCTCCTCTCTGATTTGGGCTAACATTTGAATGAGTTTGCTTTTGCAGGGGCTCAACAGGAGCTCGATGCTTTTGCAGGCTGATGGAAGGAAGGTGAGTCAACAGGCAGGGTAGATGGGAGAACTCCCACTGAGGCTATGCACTGGTGCTGGTTACAATCCCACAGCAGCTCCCCAAGACCTAGTTCAGAGAGGAGAACACCCAAAAGGAAAGTAACAAGCATGCGCTCCACACCCTTGCTCCTTGGGTGCAACACGGCCCCTGTATCACCTAGAAATCTGATACAAGGCAGATTCTGACTCAGAAGGGAGGCCTGGCATGGGGGTCGGAGACTGCATTTCTTACAAGCCCCAAGCAGATGTGGATGCTGCTGGTCTGCAGGCCACGCCTGGAGTTGCCGGTTTCCAGAATGCTCACCGTGGCCTACAAAATATGGCATGCGGGCCCCTCGGAACAGGAGAAACCAACCACACTGCTTTTAAAGTGGGAGGGGGTAGAAAAGAACTCAGAGTTATGAATTCTGAATTCATTAGCTCAGCACCAAGGAGACCAAATTCAATTCTGGGAGGAAAGGGGGCCCCGTGTGCTTGCGTGTCCTGGTTCCGGGCTGACCCAGGACCCTTACCTCCGCAGTCCCTCTCATCAGACCAGTCGCCACAGTCGTTTTCCCTGTCACACTTCCACCTGTTGGGGATGCAGTGGCCATTCTCACACTGGAACTGGAAGTAGCGGGAGCAGTTTGGGGCTTCTGTGGGGTTTTCTGGGGAGATGAACCACACCATCAGTCAGTCTGCCCTGCACCAGTGTGAACATACATTCCAACCAGACAGACACAGCCTCCTCAAGGCCCAAGTCCGGGGCAGCCTGCACAATCCTACCAGATCCGGGGAAGGTGGCTTCCTAGACCCAAGCCCGTCTTCCTGGATCCCGACTCAGCGCGTCTCTGAGCCATGCTTCTGGTTCTTACAAATAATACCCAACTTTTCCATTTTGACCTTTACCAAAGGACTGATGTGACTCCGGGCTCTAACCCAACGGGGACAATGACTCTGTGAAGTTGTGAAATCTGTAACTTTTAGGGGAGGAGAGGGAAGCACTCTCCAAAAGATTTACCGTAATTCCTCTACCATATTTCTTAGACAACACGCGAACTTTCTAACGGGGTAAAGAAAATGAACCAGCATAAACATCCCTCAGCACCGACTAGAGACTAGAGGCTGCTGCCACTTCAAGACTCAACTCCTTGGGCACCTGGGTGGCTCAGTGGGTTAAGCTGCTGCCTTCGGCTCAGGTCATGATCTCAGGGTCCTGGGATCGAGTCCCGCATCGGGCTCTCTGCTCAGCAGGGAGCCTGCTTCTCTCTCTCTGCCTGCCTCTCTGTCTACTGTGATCTCTGTCAAATAAATAAATAAAATCTTTAAAAAAAAAAAAAAAAGACTCAACTCCTTACTCAGTGATTCGAGAGCTAGCTGAGGGAGAAGGCCGAGGCTGCACAGGAGTGGGGCTGAGAATGGCTTCCTTAACCCCAGGCGTCACTGTGACCCGGAGATTAGGGATTAGGGACAAGAGGCCGAAAGGCCAGGGCTTACCGCAGCCGGCCTCATCGGAGTAGTCACCACAATCGTCCATGCCGTCGCATTTCCAAATCAAGCTGATGCACACTCCGTTCTGGCACTGGAAACTGAACTCATCACAGACCCTGTGGAACTCGGGGTCTTGGGCTAGATAAGGAACAAGCACCTGTAAATTCCGGGATACTGCCGTACTGAAGAGCTCAAAGTGGGACACTGCTCAGAAACAAGAGGAGAAAGCAAACCGTCCTCCACCAAGAGACAGGCTGGCTATAGGGTTCCCTGATGGTAAAAACCAGTTGAAATCCTAACCCCCCGTAGCTCAGAAGGTGACTATATTTGGAAACAGGGTCTTCAAAGAGGTGATTAAGTTCAACGAGGTCATTAGGGTGGGCCCTGATCCAACAGGACTGGTGTTCTCATAAGAAAAGGAAAGCAAGACATGGACAGGCACAGAGGGGACAGTGAGGGAGAAAGAAGGCAGCCATCAGCAAGCCAAGGACGGGGAACAGAAGAACCAATGCTGCCAACATCTTGACCTCAAGCTTTCGGTCTCCAGAACTGTAGGAAAATGCATTTCTGTTGTTTTACCTGCCTGGGCTGCAGTGTTTGGCGATGGCGGCCCGAGCAGACCAGTACGAGTCGCTACCACAGGCAGGGCCGTTTTAGGAGCAGGGCTACGGCAGTGCACGAGACCAAGGCCCTACTCTCGTGAAGCCACATTCCAGCTAAGAGAGACAGGCGATCCACTAAGTGCATGGGGTGCCAAGTGGTAACCAGTGCTGGGAAGAACCCCGCAGCCAGGCAAGGGCACTACAGAGGGACAGGTGCACGGGAAAGGCCAGTCGGAGAAGGGGCTATCTGGGCCAAGACCCTGGTCCTTCCACATCTCCCGCTTATATGGACACCAGCCACCAAAGAGCAGTAGTTTTGAAGCAACAAAGGTAAGTCTTTCTCAGAAAGGGGCGGACTGGATGGTCAAGCAAGACCCCTGAAGCAGAGCGGCCCAGCCCTTCACAGTGTCTCCGGGGCCTCCGTCCCCTCCCCGCCCCACTCACAGCATCCTGCGAACGCAGCGTCCTCGTCGGAGCCGTCACGGCACTGGACGATCCCATCACACACCATGGAGTGGAACAGGCATTGCTGGCGGTTTTTGCACACGAAGTCCATGAAGCGCGTGCACAGGGGCTCTGAAAGGGGTCAGGGGCCGGGAGAAGGCCGTGAGCACCTGGGACTTGCGGGGGTGGAGGGGGCTCGAGAGCCCTGAGCAAAGGTGCCCTGGTAGCCCCCATTCACTGGGTACACACTGTGTGCCGAGCCCTGAGCGACAGCGCCTGACCCAGAAGTTCATCACTGAACTCTCGTGACGGGGTTATGAGGGATTTTGCTGTCCCGTTGTCACAATGAGAACAGAGGGGGTGGCAGCACTGAGTATCCAAGAGTACCTAGCTCACGGGGGCGGAGCCAACCAAAACTGACAGCCAGACCCGCCTGCCCTCAGTGCTCAGGATCTCAATCACTAGTCACAGAATACTGGCTCTCTACTACTTTTTCTATAAAGAACCAGAGTTAGGGACTGAAGCGTATCCCTAAGAATTCATATGTTAAGGCCCTAACCCCCAGGGTAACTGTATTTGGAGACAGGGTCTTTAAAGAGGTAATAAAGGTTAAATGAGGTCATCAAGGGGGCCCTGATCCCACAGGGGCAGGTCCTTCAAGGAAGAGACCCAAGGCACACGGGCACAGACAAAAGGCCATGCAGGACACGGCCAGAAGATGGCCTTTGGACGCGAACTGTGACATCAGCCTGCCCCTGGGTCTCCAGCTTGCTGGCTTGCCCTGAAGATTTGGACTCGCCAGCCCTCATCACTGCAGGAACAGATTCCTGAAAATAAATCCCTCCCTAGAGATACACACATCCTATGGGTTCTACTTCTCCAGAGAATGGTGGCTGACATGACAAGGGAGCAGGATTCTCCAGGGTGTGCGAGTTCTACGGTCTCTGCTAAGACTACACCCCACGGCCGCTCTAGCGTGCAAGTGGTCTGAGACGACCCGTAAACAGGTCGTGACTGTGTTTAAAGAAAACTTCATGCCCTAGAACAGCGTACACCCAGGCAGGCAGGGTTTCCCCCGCAGGCCAGCCTGCTGACCCCTGCATCACGATCGTGGTTCTCAAGCTGGGCTGTCCATCACAATCACCTTCAGCCCTTAAAAAAACATCCCAGCGCCCAGGCCACACTCCAGATGGATGACATCCGAATCTGGGGGGACGGGGGACGGGGGAACCCAAGCACAGTAGACTCACAGAGGATCACCACTGACCCAAGACAACCTCTGTGAGTCTAGAGGAAACTGGGATAAAAGAATCACCTAGCCAAAAAGGATACCCAAACAACACTAATAAAACCAATGAAGTAGGAGAAGTAAGTGTTCAGTTCAAAACGATGGGTCGACTACTGGAACGTACTACGACTGAACAACAGCGTTCACCAAGCTATGACCCATTCCATGATGACCCCACTGCTGACCACCCCCAACCCCCAGCTCCTCTTCCCCCAAACCACGGAGCCCTGCCACCATCAGCCTCTCAGAGTCCTGCATGAGCTCCGGTTAAAAGCGAACCACCAGTGGGGCACCTGGGTGGCTCAGCGGGTTAAGCGTCTGCCTTTGGCTCAGGTCATGATCTCAGGGTCCTGGGATTGAGCCCTGCATCAGGCTCTCTGCTCAGCGGGAAGCCTGATTCCCCCTTCGCCCCACTGCGCCTGCCCCTATGCCTACTTGTGATCTCTCTCTCTGTCAAATAAATAAATAAAATCTTAAAAAAAAAAAAAAAGCTAACCACCAGCACATACTGAGGAAATGCAACAATTCAGTCCAACATATGCTCTTCCCCTGGGGCAGGGAGAGGGCTCACCGCAGTGCTGCTCGTCCGCACCATCTGAGCAATCCCGCAGGCCGTCGCAGTGCTTGCTGGACGGGATGCACGTGCCATTCGGGCAGCGGAATCCATTGCACTTCTTCTCTGAAATGCAATTCGACAAGGGGAGAAAATGACGGAGAGGAAACAGGCAGCCCCTTGCCTGCGTTGTCATTTGGGTAGAAAGCTGCACCACCCCTAAGGAAGGTGGGGGACTGGTACCTGCGGCCACAGGTACCGACATGGGCACACGGAGCCCAGCAATGCCATCGTAAACATGTAACCTACCCGTACAAGTGAAAAATAACACAAATACAAGGTTGTTTGCTGCAATGCTCTTTGTAATGCATGGAAACCCACCTACGTGTCCACCCATGGAAACTCTGTAATGCCTTATTGTACACGGAACATAGGGACAGTCATAAAGGCACCAAGAAAGCGCTCTGTAAAAAATGTGTCCTGTGTACACAGTTGTCTGAAAAAAAAAATAAGGTACAAAAAACATGCATAGCAGACTACTTGTATAAAAGAGAACAAGAATACACAGCACACTGAAGTTTGCACATATGCACAAAAATATCCCAAAAGGGTACACAACCATAATTTCCTATGCGGAATAGGGTCAGAATTTGCCAGATGGGGAGAAAAATGTTTACTGTACCCCTCCTGATACTTTTTTTCCATTTTGAACCATGAAAATGTGTTATCTACTCATGAGTACGTATTTTTAAGAAAAGTTTCAGTGATTTTAAAAAAGAAAAGGAGGGGGGATATGAATCCTGATTATACATCCTGGTCTTTTAAAGCTCTCATAAATTACCATCTTAATTCTTCAGGAATGCTAAACCAAAGCCCTTTTGGAGAAAGCCCATCCTAGAAATGTTGAGAATCTTAGGTTTCGCACTTAGTGGACAATTCTTAGCCTGAGATAACCCTTTCTCCTGAATGCAGAGCTACTGCCCGACGTTAGGCTTCAAAGTAAATTCTAGCAGGTTGGGTATGGCCACTGAAAACCCAACTCTCAGGAGAATGGTTCCAGGAGGGTCAGCTATAAGGCAAGAAAATGTGTTTTCACCCCATAAAAAGGTATCATGCAAGAGGAAATTACTCAAAGGACATCAAACAGAAAATAGTAAATGAGTACCATGAGTCGGGGAAATATCTAATGTCTCTAAGAATTACAACTTTTTAAAAAAAGTATAAAATTAAAATTACAGGAGACAAACTCCCGTTCGTTCAATCAGTGAAAGCAGCTAAAAAAACAAAATGCAAGCTCAAGGGAGACTTGGGGAAGCAGACACGATGCTACTTGGAAGAGACACTTTGGGTATCATTGCTTGGAAACGCAGTCTGGGGACACTTCATGAGAATCACTGAGGTCCATCAGGACCTCTGATCCAGCAGTGCCATACTGAGGAACACGTCCTAGGAAGGATCGTCAAGGAAATATAAGCCTTCGTTTCCAAGGAAATGGATGATTTTACTACACATAATAGCGTAAAACTAAAAACACTCAAATGCCTGACCAGGAAACAACTAAGTGAGCCAGAGAAGCAGGAAGTGAAGATGTGTCTGCCATGAAAATGCTGAGTCTAGAAAAACAGAGATCAAGGCAAGCATCTTTAAGACACTGACATGACAGCAGTAGGGTACACAACATGCCGACAAAGCCTACAATCCCACGAAGATCTGGAAATACGGTGTAAGTAACAGGAAATACATACCGGTCTCTGTCCCTGGTTACTGGCACAGAGCTCTTGAAACCCTTGTAATTCCGTAGGAGACAGAAGTGTCTCATGTTCTAATGGGGCAAGTCTGGGTGGGCTCCTCCACAGCTTTTGGATAGGGGCTGGTCACCAGAAAAACCATGCCATGATTAGAGGCTTGGAACTTTGAACCCCACCCCTGATCCTCTAGGACGGGGCAAGGGATGGAGACTGAGGTAATGATCAGCCACACCTATGTGATAAAGTCACTATAAAACTCTTAAAAGTATGGGGCTCAGAGAACTTCCAGGTTGTTGACCTCAGAGATGCTGGGAGAGCGGCAGGTCTGGAGAGGGCACGGAAGCCCCACAACGCTTCCTCATACCTTGCCCTACGCATCTCCTCCATCGGAATGTTCATTCTATCCTTTATCACGTCCTTTTCTAACAAACGAGGAGACATGTTTCCCTGCGTTCTGTGAGACATTCTAGTAAATACTGAACCCAGGAAAGGGAACCCGGATGTACAGGTGGTCAGTCAAAGGGACGGGTGACAACTCGAGGCTGGTGACCGGCATGTGAGTTGGAGGGCCGTGCTGGGGACCGTGCCTTTCTCCTGTGAAAGAGACACCATTCCAAGGAAGATGGCGGTAAGGACTGCGTTAACTGGAGGACCCACGACCAGCACCCAGCTGGTGCTGAAGGATTACGTGGTGTGGAAAACACACGGTGGCCACAAAGTGTTGGAAGTACTATGCGAGCAGAGGAGAAACACGGGCATTCTCTTCCTACAGACGTTAGAGAAAAAGGGCAATCACAGAGGACCTTAAAGATAGTTGGCATAAAGCAGAATTTTACGTATCGTGTTTGTGTGGCAGCTACTTTGTGAAGGTGAATGACCACCTCAGAGTTCTCTCTGAAATCGGTTATGCTGAAAGAGTCCTGCCTTTGGGGCGGTGAGCCATTTTCCCACAGGGCCGTCACAGAAGACTCTGAGTCATAACACGTGAATGACACAGAAACAGTTGGTTGATTTACGCGGAACCCTGGCCATGTCTGTAGGTGGTGACGGTGTTTAGCACTCTGGGTGCGTGAACTGGTTTCCGTTTCTTCGTTTCAAAGTTGTTAGGGAAAGGCAGTGAGGCACGACAGCCTGCCTGCCAGTGAGGACGACACTACGCACCCCCTCGACACCCTATAGCAGAGCCACAAAGAACCGTGCGGGCGCGTTTGGTTGTCCGCGTGGACCCGGGCGCAGGAGAACAGTACCGCAATCCCCGGCCCATCTGTTGCGTCTCTTCCGGGACGGCGGATACAAGGGACACTCCCGGGAGAAGCCAAAGCATGGGCATTTACCGCAGTTCACTGGGTCCTCATCGGAACCATCCTGGCAATCCATGTCACCATCACACGCCCACCGCTGGGGGATACAGTGTCCGTTGTGGCACTGGAAGTTGGAGGCCTCGCAGGTGTGATAGATGGCTGGCAGCAAGAGAGAGGAGAGAAAGCGTCAATGCCGCCGTCGCCCCCGCTCCCCCACCAACTGCCAAGGAGCTGACCAGAGAGAGACAGCGCTGGGCAATATGGGACGGCCCGGAGTGCCAGAGTTCCTCCCTGGCCAGGAGCTAGGCAGCTGGGTTGCCCTGAGGGTAGTAGGGTGCAGCCTCCTGATCAAGGAAATCCCTTGACTCTGTGAGTCTGTGAAGTTACACGAGCCTAGACACACAGGTTTAAAAAGAATCATTCACGTTTCGCCACCACCTATGACGTGAGGGTTAGTCCCCGTGCACAGATAAGAAACAGCCTTAGAGGGGTGCCGGGGTGGCTCGGTCAGTGAAGCGTCTGCCCTGGGCTCAGGGCACAATCTCAGGGTCCTGGGATCGAGCCCCGAGTGGGGCTTTCTGCTCAGTGGGGAGTCTGCTTCTCCCTCTGCCTCTCCCCCTACTCTTGTGCTCTCTCTCACACGCTCTCTCAAATAAAGAAAATCAGTTTTTAACAAAATGAAAAAAAAAAAAGAAAGAAATAGGCTTTAGAGAGATTAAGAAACTTGCCCACATTCACAAAGATAATTAAATAAGGGCACCGGCCCCCTCCAAGTCCAAAGCCTGTGTGGCTCCTGGTCTGCTCTGTCTTGCAGCTTTATCTTCTCTCATCAACCCGCTCACTCATCCAGATTCTGTGCGACAAGGAGAGGTGGTGTGGGCCCCAGAGACCCGCTCTAGACCTGGTCCAGCCACTCTTTGGGGGCCTCAATTTCATGATCTATATTGACATATAAGGACCGTTGTACGCTCTGACAGGCTGTGATCTTATAATTCTCAATAAATAACCCAATTTCAAATGTGGAAAACCTCAGATCCAGAGAGCACGGAAGACTTATCCAAACTCACACAGAAAGGTCCCAGAACCTCCTTGCCTTATCTAACTCTCCCGACAGTAGGGAGTGACATCCCCCAGTCTATAACATACGGTGTCTGCTACAATCATTAGAAGAAAAAGACACAAGTGAAACAGTGCCATTGTTACAAACCGACTGTTTTGTTTGCATACATGGGCTGAGGCCACCTGGAAGTCCTTCAGAAACGTCTCAAAACCCTGGTCAAAGACTAGTTCGAACGCAGAGTAACTGTCTCAAATCCAACCAGCACTACTCTCTGTCGGATTTCCTCTCTGCCAGATTTCCCCTTCCTCTGCTAAAACAGAAAGCTGTTTGTGTCTGCTCATGGCTGAATGGAAGCCAGGTCTGGCCTTGTTTACCACGGACATAAAATAATACAACCAGGATAGATGGGCTCTCTGTTAGCTTAACTGTGCGAACAGGATGTCTTTGCAACAGACGAGGCAGAACAAACAAAAGTGGGTTACTGAGTGCACACTACAGTTATTTAATTTGATCAAGACGGTTGGCAATTGTTACTCAAGGATTGAGAAAATTGGCTTCCAATGCCCTCTAGAATTTCTACTGAATTTGAGGCTATTTTATGCAGCAGTCTGAAATGCAAAGAAAGTGATTTTTCAAACCACTTTAAAACAAGTGGTGGTCCGTTACCTGCTGTCTTCTCACCTCTCTGAAGATCAAGGCTATAGGTGCCACGTACAAACAGGTCTAGAGGAAGTTTCTATATTTTGCAACCTTTGGCACTCGGAACCCACTAAACATCTTTTTAAAATATACGTCTATCTCTGATAAGAGGACTACGGGTATGTTGCACGGTACGTGAGTTTTGTACCAGTAACAGCCACTGCCTGGAAGACTTCTGACCTGTTGGTTTTTTACAAGTCTGACCGCCCTTGAAAATACTCCTCAGCAAAGCCTTGCTCACGTTCATAAAATATACGGTCGCCTAAATTCACTGCTCTGGTGAGCTACTTGTTATTATTCAGCTTATGCCTTTCCCTTTGAATTGAAAACAATTTCGGAGTGCTGATGGAGTTTCCAAATGACCATTCTGGGAGGCACGTCTGAGATCTCCAAAAATCTATCACCGAAGATGAGCTCAGAAAGACTAATCAGTTTGTAAAATTTCATGTAAGTGGCCTGTTATGAATGGGATTCTTAACACAGTCTCTTTTTCTGAATTTTCCCATCTTCCGAGTAACTTACTAGCTCTCTAACAGGGAGTGTCTGGTAAGTAATACATGTTCAATTACTACCTTTTTCTTTTAATTACAAGGAGGGAAGAGATTGTCTTTAATACAGACTAAAGAATGGGGGGAGAAAAATAAGAATCCTCCATGTGGCAGGGATCATTGTAACTGGATGGGCTAATGGGGTAAATGACCATGAAATTAGAGGGTCGGGTTTCTAATAGAGGCCATTATCCTACACCTAACTCTCTGACTTGGGCAGATCTTCCTTGGCTCAACAAGACCCTCTGGAAAACTTGATCAGACGCATTAACCAAATACAAGTGGGGCAGAAGAGATGAATGAATTCACATGGTAAGAAAGCGCTACCACGTTCATTTCCAAGGGCTGGACCATGAAGAAGCGAATGGGGGGAGAGAAAATGCGACTATCAATGCAACCTGAAGGAGGAGTGACACAGAAGTAATATTATAAAGCATAAAGAAGGGGCATTGGAAAATAAAAGGCAGACTTTGAAAAAGAGCCACATGGACATTCTAGATACAAAAAATATAGTCGTGGAAATAAGCATAGCTCAGGGGATGTGTGGAACGGCCCGTTAGATTCAGCTAGAAAGAGAACTGTTGAACTGGAAGAGAAGACTGAGGAAGTAATTCAGATTCTAGCACAGAGTCATGAAGAGATGGCAAATACAAAACCAGGAAGCATGAATGACAGAAGGACACAGCCCGACAGACCCCTGAGATTAAGCACTGAAGACCAGAGAAAGTAGCAAATAGAGTTGAAAAGATCCCACCTGTAATTCCCCAGAGTTGGTGAAAAACAAATCCTCAGCCTCTAGAAAGAAAACAAGACTCAAGAGCAGGCTGAATAAAGATAATTTCGCTTAAGGAAGTCAAAATGCCTAACAAGAACAAACAAACAGATACCTGGGGAGAAAACGCCTGATTAAACATGATTGAACAAGATCACCTGCCGGGAGAATTCAAATCAACACAGAAGAGGCCAGAAGGAAATAGAATAATCCCATCAAAACATTTAAAGGAAGGGCGTCTAGGTGGCTCAGTGGGTTAAAGCCTCTGCCTTCGGCTCGGGTCATGATCCCAGGGTTCTGGGATGCAGCCCTGCATCAGGCTCTCTGCTCAGCAGGGAGCCTGCTTCTTCCTCTCTCTCTCTCTCTCTCTCTGCCTGCTTCTCTGCCTACTTGTGATCTCTGTCTGTCCAATAAATAAAATCTGTAAAATAAAATCTTTAAAATCTTAATAAAATAAAATCTTTTAAAAAAATTTAAAGGAAAATTACTACAAACCGAGAAACCCAGATCCATCTGAATTCAGGATTGAGAGTGAAATAAAGACACGTTTATGGAAACAAAATCTTGAAAGAGCTTACTATTAGTGGACTCCTGTTGCAAGAAACAGAAAAAGATGTACCCGAGAAGGAGATGTCAGGTACAAGAAATAAATGTAAATGGTTAATGAAATATAATAACAGTGATGAATGTTAGTTTTCTTAAAATGTACAGCTAAAATACAAAGTATTGTTGGAGTCTGTTCTCAAGTCCCTGCAGGTCTAGGGGAGGGCAACGTTACCACACAAAGACACACAGGGTGTCTTGAGCGTAACCGCTGAAAGAGCAGAAATCAAATGTTTAAGCTCAAAATCCATGCAGGGAGGTGGGGAGAAGGGAATAAAGAAAACTCAGTCCCCAGAAAACCAAAAGCAGGACAGAGAAGAACAAAGACCATGCATGCGAGCTGAGGCCAACAGGAAGTCTGCCGACCCGGACTGATCTTCTCTGGCTTTGCAGGTGACTTAGGCGATCAGACCAGGAAACGAGGGGACGCGCCACATATCCTAAGAAGCTCACAGCTGACTGCCAATTATTTTGAGATGATGGGGAAGGAAAATCATCTTTAATAGATCTGGAAGAACAGTCACTGGAACAAGGGAGCAGGGGAGGCGCAAGCACTTTACATTTGCCCCAGATTAGCCCTGTCAAAAAAATAAATACATAAAATAAAAATCAGAGAGAAGATCAGGAATCTCGGACAGACCCTCCCACAGACAGGAGTTGATAATTCACCCCGGAGGAGCAGCACATGCTGCTGAAACACACAAAACTGACTAATGTGGTCATGCTAACAAGATGTTCAATCATGATGCAATTTACTAAACTGAAATGCCCAAGTGCGCCCCTCTAATTTATTAACTAATTATCCACCCAGGCCCAATGCTTCCAAACAGCACTCCGTGGTTCCTGGGCTGGCAGCAGTTCTTTGTGGACCCCGGCTTTTCCTCCTTCTGCAGGCCATTTGGAGAGAAGCCTTTTCCCGCAGTCCTTCAAGGACTGGAGGTGCAGACACTTGAGACTGCCCCAGAAAGGACAAGGGGGGCAAGTTTAGGGTAAGTTCATAAGGGGATAGAACTGGGTAACATCACAGATCATCCTGTGGGATGATATGGCATTTGAGATCCATTTACTCCTGAAGGTCATAGAAGGTCACCTCAAAACGAAAATGAACTCAGAGAAACAGTTGTGTAAACTGCCCAATCGAGGGGCGCCTGGGTGGCTCAGTGGGTTAAGTCTCTACCTTTGGCTTAGGTCATGATAGCAGGGTCCTGGGATCGAATCCCGCCTCAGGCTCTCTGTCCAGTGTGGGGCCTGCTTCCCCCTGCTCAACGTGTGGTCCCCAGGCCAGGGGCCAGTCTATAAACCGTGTATCACTGATCCTGAAGAAATAAGTTTGAGCCAGAATGGGAAGCGAATGTATCACTCGGGACACTTGTTTAGTTCAATGAATGCTTTTTTCACAGCAAAACCTTCTCAGTGAAGAAGCAGGATGTCGGTTTTCCTTTTTTTTTAATTTATTTTTTAAAGATTTTATTTATTTATTTGACAGACGGAGATCACAAGTAGGCAGAGAGGCGGGCAGAGAAAGAGAGAGGCGGAAGCAGGCTCCCTGCAGAGCAGAGAGCCTGATGCAGGGCTTGATCCCAGGACCCTGGGATCATGACCTGAGCTGAAGGCAGAGGCTTTAATCCACTGAGCCACCCAGGAGCCCCGGTTTTCCTTTTAGCACAGGCTCATCAGTCTAGCTGTTTGAGAAGCATGCAGCTGGCTGATGGCTAGCTAAGAAATGGCTAAAGGGGTCTATTTCTTAGAGCCTCGGGTCTACGATCGCGTAGGGCTGCCGGGCTAACCAGCACACACACACACACACACACACACACACACACAGGTGCTCTGAAGGGAGAGCAGAAAATACTGACCAGTACAGTTGGCTTCGTCGGACCAGTCCCTGCAGTCGTTGTCCCCGTCGCACACCCAGGACGAGCGGATGCACATGCCAGAGCTGCAGCTGTACTCGTCGCTCCGGCACTGGTGCGTTTCTGCGGGTGGGAGCAAAAACACAGAGCTGGGAGGACAAACTCTTACTCAGAAACCCATCTCAAACCAGGCTCGGGCGTCGGCGTCTCTAAGGGCTAGAGATGCACGCATTAGCCACACTATCATCACTGATTATCCAGAGACAGCGTGGACCAGAACCGGGGGCGCCAGCCCATCGAGGACAGACTCCAGGTGGGCTGAGATACCGACACCTTGACATTTTTTTAAAGAGTTTATTTATTTATTTATTTATTTGAGAGTCAGAGAGTGCAAGCAGAGGGAGGGGTGAAGGAAGAGGGAGAGGGAAAATCTCAAGTAAACTCCAGGCTGAACATGGAGCCTGACGCAGGGCTTGATCCCAGCACCCCGAGATCACGGCCTGAGCTGAAATGAAGAGTGTCAGACGCTGAACCGACCAAGCCATCCAGGTGCCCCTGACACCCTCACATCCTTGCCACTGGCTGCCTCCAGGCCACGAACAGCATTATCCATGCACCTCAGGGCACTTCACAAATACTGTCTAAGCTTGCTACAAGGGGATGATTAGGAGGCAATGCTCCAGTTACCCAGAAAGTAGAATCCTCAACAATTCTCAAGAAACAGAAGTTTCTAGAGACAGAGCCTGTGGTTTCAGAAAAGAAGTTATGAGAAATTCAAGTGAGCTGATCAGTTTGAGATGCTCAGATCAGGGAAAGTGAAGATAAGTGCCGAGCTCCCAACAGAGGAAACTGGGACCCTTCTATGGGCAGAGCTCCAGGGACGCTAGCTGGTTGGCTGTCTCTAGAAAGGTGGGGACGTGAGGCAGATGAACCCATGCAGCCTGCCCGAGACCTGCAAGCAGGCTACACCGGCAACATCTTTCATAGATGCTGGGAATATGAGTCAAATGGAATTTTAAAAGGGGTAGCCAAGCCTGGGCTGACTGAGTTGAGTCATTCGGGTTGATGGTGAAGTTGGAAATTCAGATATTGGTGAGGAAACAGTCTGGAGACTTATGAGGACCCGGCTTTGAGGATATCCAGGACTGAGACCCTGGGATGGATTCGAGAGACATTAGCACAAACAGGCTGTGAACAGGGAATCTGACGCTGGACTCTCCTTCCTACTAAGCTGTGCCCTTCAACCCTGTGCAGGCGCTAAGGAGGGAATGGGAGGAATATAGAGAAAACAGCACTGAATCCCAAAGACTGCCTTCCAGAACTCTCTATCTTTACAAAGATGAGGGGGAAAGAGGGGACCCCCCAAACACTCAAAATTCCTCTAAGAGCCAGCCAAAGGGCATTTCCCTTGCCCCCTCATTTCAGTCCCTGGGGTCAAACGACCGGCTGGTGAAAAGGCAGCTCCCATCTGTAAACATGTGCGCGGAAGGTGCGCAACCTGACCCGTGGGTGGGCAGGGAGAGCCACGAACTCATCACGCTGTCTGGGTGGGCGTCTGGCCCCTGTTCTCACTTCCCCTTCTTAGTCAGGACTCCTTCGGTCTGGTGCGCGACGAGCACTGCAGGACGTTTCCTCCTTGGACAGCAACACTGAGTGTGGTACCAGAGCCACTCCTGGCGACAGGCCTTCCACACCGGGCAGGGCCAGGCTGTGCGGCAGCGAGGACGGGGGAACCACAGGTTCCGGGTCCGTATCCTGACACAAACTAAGAGTGTCACCTTGAGTAAGTCCCCTCAGTCATTTAATTGGAAATCAAGAGGGCTGAGCTAGAGAACCCCAATCGCTCCTGGCAATTCCAACACACTATTTTTCTAAACATAAAAATGTCCATTCAGAGAACAGATGTTCGAACAACGTTTGTACCATCTGCTGGCTTCCAACGGTTTACTGAATTAGACTGGTTTAAAAAACAAAAAACGCAATGTTCACCAAGGTATAGATCTGTGTCTTCAGGAGGCTAATCTCATAGCCACCCAGACATGTGGGCCAAGTCTGTGCCGCATAGAACTGTTAATAACTGCCTGTATTTAGTCAGAAATCTCCCTATCACATTCATGCTTATAGCATCTCTGCACCATAAAGCAGGGTCCATGACCTTCTGAATGAATCGGTCCTACCAAGGGGACAGAGGTGGTCACACAGCTGGGTATCAGACACCCTGATGGGGGCGACTGGGTGGCTCAGTCGGTTAAGCGTCCAACTTTTCGGTTCAGGTCATGATATCAGGGTCCTGCTTTGGGCTCTGTGCTCAGCAAGGAACCTACTTAGGATTCTCGTGTGTTCCCTCTCTCCCTCTGCCCCTCCCCGTTCCTGTGTCTCCCCTCTCCCCACTACCTGCGCACACAAGTGCATTCTCTCTCTCAAAGAAAGAAGGAAAAACCAAGACACTTCCAGAAATCCTCCATCTGCAGCCCACAAAAGCCCTATGAGCAAGGGTGCTGCCCCACTCAGGAGTGGGGTTCCTGGACATCATGTCCCCTTACCACAGTGACTTTCATCGCTGTTGTCGCCACAGTCGTCCTCAAGGTCACACTTGTAGGAGAGTGGGATGCAGGTCCCAGACTCCTGGCAGCGGAACTGGGTGTCCAGATCACAGACAGTAGTCGCTACAAGGGAAGAGACGACATACTCGTGAGGGACAATTTATTCCCTGGCCAACACACAGCCCCCCGTGGAAAATGAACTGAAACAGAGAAGGAAGCAGATCTGAATTGCAGCAACAAACAAACAAAAAAAAAAAAAAAAAAATCAATCTCGTGAGAACCTGACATTTACAAGCAAGGAAGAGAAGGGCAGGAGAGCTTCCAGATGGGCAGCGGCTGGGAGAGAGACTGATGGGCTGGATCACCTCGTACGGCCCCTAAGTCAGCAGCAAAGATACCTTCTCCTAGACAACGACCACGAAGAAGCCCAGTCCCACGTGCGCCTCATATTGATGACACAGGAAGTGTCGGGCAAGAATTCTGCAGTGGGCACCTGGGCCCTGTTGTCGGGCAGGACTGGGTTTCAGATCCTGGCTCTGCCTCTGCCTCAAGCAATTAACTTGAACCTCCTCGGGCCTGCTTCCTGCACAGCAGGAGGAGGTTAAGGTCAGGTGGCCAAGTGCTGTGATGACAGAAAGACTAAATATGGATCTCAATTCTATAACTTATGTAACCTAACTGACCTGCGCCTCTGTTTTCTCTACCGTAAAATGGAGATAACAGAACACCTACGCCGGGGCAGTATTATGAACGTAAATAAGCAAATTGGTTTGGGACCAGAGCCATGACATGGGCTGCAAAACCGAATAGGCTCCAAACCAATGTCATGTCTCTTCCTTGCCCTTCCTCTGTCCTCCTGCACCAGAATGGGTAGAGACGTAGATCCTTCTCCTTCTTCTAAACGGAAATCATCTGGGGGGTAAGCACAACCCTAGAACCCAGCAAAAGACCCTCGAGGCGAGGCTCTGGGGAGGAAGGCTGCGCTCAGGAGTGGCTGCCACATGAGGTACAACATGACAGAACGGGATCCGGGGATGGGGGCGCAGCGGTGTGCCAGGAGATGAAAAGCCAAGGGCGACGCTATACAGTTAGACATCCCAGCGGCTCTTATTTGAGGCTCCATTTCTTCTCTGTAATTGAGTTCATGGTGGGAGGCAGAGGATGAATACAAAAATGACAAGGCTGCAGGGGCTTCACGTCAAAACCCAGAGCGCCTGACAAGTTCCCAGCGCAGGAGTCTGTGCGGGCGGGAGGGAGATGAGCTGACAACAGCCCGCCCCGGCTCCCCAGTCGCCGCTCCCCTTCTCCTCCCCTGCAGCTGGGATTAGCTGCTGACAGCAGCAGCGCCCAGTAGCAGCTTGTCCCTTCCCTGCAGCCCTGCCCACGGACAGACGGGACGCCTCCACCATCAGGATAACCACAACTCTCATCCTCCTCGAGGCAGGCACAGTCAGGCACCACTCTCCGGTTCCCAGGCTCCACGTTGTGACCCCTGCCTCCCACCTCCCCACCTCCCCCCTGCCAGGTGGAAAGAATGGAGAGAGAGCAGAGCAGCGAGCAAGGTGCACGGTCCCATGGTCCCGGGGAACGACGATCCCAGCGGACGCTGACGCCAGACCACGAGGAGGTCAGTGCCAGCTGCACACTTGACCCAGAGGAGGAGCGTGAACGGTGTGTGGAAGCCTGTGAGGCCAGCGCTGAGCTCCAGAGCTGGGGGATGCAGGGAGAGGGCGTCCCTCCTGAAGATGGAGGGAGCTCCCTCTCTCAGAACACTGAACTGGTACAAGATCCCAGCTTGTCGCCTAGTGGAACCCAAAGCCCCTGCATGGAATCCCCGTCTATCGGACACAAGGTCATCTAGTTTAACTCTGTCTGCTTCCACTAAGGCTAATCACGTCTGGACAATCTTCACAGCAAGGTGTTAATTCTAAGAAACATCTCCTCTCCCACCCCATTATGTAAGAAAGTCCTCTCCAGGCTCGGGTCCAGCGTTGTTGATATTTATTGTTTTTAAGGAGCTTTGGCTCTTCCCCCGCAAATACCGCCCTCTCCTGAGACTCTGGTAGGTAGAGAAGGTTGTATAAGTATCCTTCTGGCAGAGAAGAAAACACAGAGACAGTCTAACGCTTCTCCAGATATGCCATTCAGTAGTAAGCTCATCTTCCTGCTCCACTGAAACCAAGGAGAATTGATTAAGAAAAGGTTTGTTAAATAATGTCCCAAGCACCAGCAAGGCCAGCACAGAGGTTTGCTGGGACCAGGCGAGTTCAGGGAGTCGACTGCTAAGCTTGCTTTCTGGCTGGGGGAGGGCGGGGGCGTGGGAACCAGGCACAGACCCCACAGACGACTGTCTACATATGTCCACCCCAGAGCCAGGCATCACCCACTCTTCTCAGAGCCCAAAAGGGTAAATGAGCTTCTGGCTTTCCAATGGGAAAATATTTGCAAGAGAAGCCTTCACAGTGGTTTCTGGCTTCCCTGCTTCTGGTCTTCCTCCCATCTAGTGCCTTCTGCCCACAGCTTATCTTTCCAAAAACAAAAATCCTATCATGCTATTTCAGCCTTCCCAAGGGCTCTTCTGAAGAAAGCCCACAGGCACTTGCTGCCTTGGGCCCCCGTCACTAGCCCGTCTGCCCCCTGCTGTTCTCCAGCCAACAACCATGCTCCCTCCACCTCTGCTTGGTTCAGCCCCGCCCACCTTTCAGGGTTCCCCATAAAGACCTACCCAAGTCTGAGTTGTGTGCTCTTCCTGGATGCCTATGGCACCTCCCCACTACAGCTCTACCGTAACCATGTCTCCACTCTCAAGACTCCCCTAAACGGAGTCAACTCCATGTTCGACTGATCACCCGGTACCCCAGGCCGAGCACAGAGCCTAGACCAAAGGAGTCCTCAACAACTACTTGCTGAGTGAATGTAGGAACGTACTACTCCGACGGCCAAGCGTCTCCTTGGAAGATAATGTCAAAGCTATCAAAAATTAAAACCTTGCAATAAATAAGTCTACTCATTATTAAGTAGTTATTTGTCTTTAAACCTGTGCCTCAATAGCGTCCCTCAGAAAGTATACAGCCCGAGATGTATGCACGCAGATCAACGTCCCCACTTTTTAGGCCCAACGAGGCATCCTCGGTCAGGGAGAACCGTCTCTCTGGAGACTGGTCGCCAGCCAAGAGGTGCTGACTGGACGGCATACAGGAATGAAACCTGTTTCCCATCTCTGAAAAGGCTGAATTTACAGACCAAGGGATGTCACGTGGTCACCACCTTTGTCACGGTGGTAAAGCCACAATGACTCCCCAGTCAGCTCAGTTCCAGCTGGGAGATGCTGATTGGTAAACCCTCTGGAACGAGCAGTTCCCTTACCGGTGGGGGCTGGGTTTTCAATAACAACCTATTATCTATGTGTCTTCTCTGGTCTCTGAGCCCCATCAGCCGGCAAAGGCACTGGCCGGTACCCAGGCTGGGCGACCTGGGCGGAGCTGGCTGGCCAGCCTTCCGAGTACAGTCCGTGCGCCCCGTCCCGAAAGCCCGGCCGAGCCAGGAAGACTCACGGCAGTTTCTCTCGTCGCTCATGTCACCGCAGTCATTGTCAAAGTCACACCACCAAATGCTGTTGATACAGTTCCCATTACTGCAGCGGTACTGGTTCCGGAGGCAGGTGTTCTCTGGACAGCGGGGGCGGGCAGAGGAGGAAACGAGACCCATATTATTCTCACGGCCGGACCGTGAGACTTTCACTTTTCACTGAGTTTCCATTTCTCTTCCTCAAATACCACGGCTTACATGGTAAAGAGGAAAATGGTGCCAAGCACACCTGCACATGGGACCGTATGATAGAGACCTCCTCCTCTCCTCTCTTAATTACAACTAAAGGACAAGAGGCCAGCTGGATCGGTGGGGGGCGTTTATAATGGTGGTAACAGCAATGGTGCCAGTTGGGTCCAATGGGTAGATACCAAGCATCGCCGCCATAAAACACTAATTATACAAGGAACTGCTTAAGGGGCTCTGTCTACACAGTAGGAAGACATACATGTTCCGTAGAGCTGTACCTATACGTATTTTTGTATATACAACCATTGTATCCATAATATATTCCATTTTTCAGCCAAGTAGATTACAAAGGATACATAATACTCTGAGGACCTTTTTCCACTCATGACACACAGGAAAAAAAAAATGCATTGTTTAGTAAACCAAGACAAGAACGCGTGAAGGCTGGCCTCTCGTTTGGGTCACCAAAAGCATTCTGAAAGAAAATATTAAAAAGCTTTTCTCTAACTTAATTGTTAACACTTTTTCTTTGTGAATAGCTTTAAGATGGTATCTGGAGCCTGAAAGAGACTCTCCTGTGTGTACGGAAGGAAGGGTCAGCCTTTCTCCGTGTGTATTCCTTATAGGAAAAGGGACCACAGGGCTCCTTTGTGTGCCCACCCCCTAGGACTAAGAGGCTTCTGTGAGGAGGGAGGTTGTGATTCCAAAGCCAATATAACTGTGAGAATTAAAAAAAAAAAAAAAAAGCGGGGATGTGGGTGCTTCCCGGCAGGGCCCCCCCTTCCAGAGTGTTCACCTCACTCACAGTAACGCCAGGCTGGGAACATAAATCAGACAGGAAAGAAAGATCAAGACTGTTCTGAGGAAAAATTTTACAATCTATGTATTTAAATTCAAAGGAAGAGTGGATGAGGCTGCTACAGCCACTTGGTCACAGCGTGAGGTGAGGCCTCGGAGTCTGTAACATCGTTCCCAGTGTTCTGGACGTTTCCGGGCTGGCGGGGGTGGGGGGTGAGGGAGAACCGTTGCGTGAGTCTCGGCGAGCTTGTACAGTCCCACCAGTCCTTTCTCCAAGTCGGGCTTGGTCCCAACGTACAGGAAGCAAGGACAAGGGACGGGTGAGGAGACAAAAAGGGGACATCGAGGAAGGCCTGTGTCATCTGACAGGAAAACCAAAAGCACAGTTATCGTGTTTATATAAACCACGCAGGGCTGTTCCCGATGAGGACTGAGGAGCACAAGCCTCAGAACCCGGACCGGGATGTCTCTTTAAGTATCTAGTGGATTTGATTTTTACCGAGGGCATTTCAATCACCCAAACCCACGGGGAACAGAGAGGGGAACAGAGAGCGCTGGGAGAGGGGAAGGAAGAAGGGAAGGAGGCCAGCGGGCAGAAAAGATGACTGGGACCCACCTTCTTTGAGGCAGGTGTCGTTCTCCCGCTGGTAGCCTTGAGGGCACTCACACATCAGGTCCCCAGATGGGAGGACGCTGCTGGCCACGCCCTCCGGACACCGGCAGCTTTTACTATTGTTGGCCTTGGGCAGGCACAGCAGGCTGCACGGCCTGGACACGCAGGCATTGCTTCCTGGGGAGAAGACAAACAGTGGCCGCATCCAGGTTAATCAGGACCGGGAGACCCCAAACGGGGGACTGAAATCCAAGACCACCCCCTCCTTTTACAGACTGGACAGCGTGAACAAAGCTCGGAAAGACAAAAGGGATGTGGCAGCCATCTCTACTCAGAGCCCAGATGGGGGCCATGCAGGGTCTCCGGCCCATCAGGCTGCCCTGGAACCAGACCAGGCATCAGCCGCGCGTCCTGGGAATTCGGAACAGGGCTAGCGAGGAACAACAGAGTCACTGCGGAGCTGGAGCTGGGAGCTGGTCCCAGAGTGTGGGTGTCAAAGGGGATACAGGGCAAAGCTGAGCAGAAACAGACTCAAGAGAGGGAGTCGAGGGTGCTTGGGTGGCTCAGTGGGTTAAGCCTCTGCCTTCAGCTCAGGTCATGATCTCAGGGTCCTGGGATCAAGCCCTGCATCAGGCTCTCTGCTCAGCAGGGAGCCTACTTCCCCATCTCTCTCTCTGCCTGCCTCTCTGCCTACTTGTGATCTGTCTGTCAAGTAAATAAATTAAAAAAATCTTAAAAAAAAAAAAAAAAGAGAGGGAGGAAATCGAGAGAACACAGCAGACTTCCGGAGGTGAGGAAAAGGATAACACTGGGGCCCCCAGGGGAGAAGGAAAGAGAGACAGAGAAAGGGCAGCTTGGCCATTCCCAGCACCAGGCCCCATCAGGCTCACCTGTGTTTTCCACTTGAGTTCCTTACAATCTCCCTTTATGTTTTCATTAGCCCATTTGACGTGAGTTAGCGTGAGTGGGGTTCTGCTCCTAGGATCCCACAGCCCTGAATTTGGAGCCGTCCACCTGAGTCATGACGGGGCCCTGGACAAACATCTGGGCCTCTGCCTCTCAATTCCTCAGTGCCCGAGTGCAGCTGCCGAGCTGAACGAAGACCCGGCCACAGGGCCCTCATCAGCCTTCACACTATGAGCCACACAACAAACCCACACGAGTACTAATAAATGCAGACCTGTCCCTGTTTCCAATCTTGTCTCTGGTTCAGCTTTCCAAAGAGAGTGCCAGATAAAAGTCCATAAAATCCTTCACTGTGGTCTGGAGAGAGAACCTCTGTAGATGAACAGTGATGAAAAAGGTATCCTCCTACGCCCCACACCTTTCTCGAGGGAGGGGACAGGATGCATAAACCATTCTGTCACAACTGGACACACGATGCGACTACTGAGCACCATGAATGCCACATCAACCACGAAATGTATGCTTGTTCTTTTGGCTGTGATGGCTCATCATCAAAATTGGGGAAAATAAACATAAATACTTTGCTAAAACTCAACTGATAAGGGTTCTTGTTTTGCCATCTCACGGACAGAGAAACCCTCCTGCTGTCCCCCCAAGTCACATCCAAGCCACCTGCTTCCAACCAGCCAAGATTTTAGCTGTGTCGTACCTACACCAACCTGCAGGTTGGAAAACAGGGTCCATTAATGACACTCAGTATTGATATGGGTGACGATACCCACAGTAGCTCTGGATGGGCTGGCACTTCATCAGAGTTTAACTGGCATACACATAAACTAAAAATTGTGGGGCACCTGGGTGACTCAGTGGGTTAAGCATCTGACTCTTGATTGGGGCCCAGTTCATGACCTCAGGGTGGTGAGATCGAGCTCAGCACAGAGTCTGCTGGGGATTCTTTCTCTCTCCCTCTGCCCCCCGTCCAGCTCATGCATGTGCACACTCACGCATGCTCTCTCTCTTTAAAATAAATAAAATCTTATAAAAAATAAAAATAAAAACGGCAGTGATGCAGCAACAGTGTTGTTTCAATGCTAAAGGCCAGAGGGTATGAAGAATTCCCAAAGACATGAAGTACACACACCCACAGACGAGAATCTGTACGAGGAAACATTCAGAAGTTTCTACAAATAATTCAGCCCACTCTAAAGGTAGAGTTACCATAGCAGAATAACCCGCTGATGAGAGCAGAAATGCCAGGCATCAATTTACCCCGATCTGGCCCGTAGGCAGAGGCTGTTCCTTTCTCAGAAGACACATGCCCTAGGCTACGAGGGGGAACACAGAGCTGCCACTAATGGAAAACAATTCCGAAAGGATTTAGAACGTGTTCTCTGTATTCAAAGGACTACGTATCACTTAGTGTTCCAAGAAACTGAACAGTAACAGAGTATCTGAAAAATACTCGGGGACAGGATGACAATTTCACATGGGGCTAGGTCTGTAAAACAGCATGACTAACATTGCTAACTAAATGCATAACATTTATGCATGTTAGTTATGACTAACAGCATAACTAACACAACTAAAACAGCATGACTAACATCACAACAAATGCTCCCACCCAAAGAAGCAAGAGCTATGAGCACGGAACCCCAAACGGGGTGCAGCATTTCAGGAGGCTGGTCTAGACAGAGGTGTATACAGTCTGAGAGGCTGTAACCAGGGGCACACCCCAAACCGAGCACGCCGAGTCATGGACCCCAGGAGGTAGGCAGGGCAGGCGCTTATGGGGTGCTACAAAGCCACAAAGAACCTGGGCGACCATGGAAGGAGCGGTCAGCAGAATTCTACCAGAACACAGCCACACACTCTTCATACAGGATGCCCTCCAGTGGGCAAGGCAGGCAGATGTGAAGAGTGGACAGTGACAGTCATCACCTCCAAAGACGTCCCCTTTGAAGATCAAACGGCCACACGATGTCTTCATGGGGCAGATTCAGAACACACTCAGATTTCCTTTTGGAAAATTCCTCCAGAACCCATTAAGGAGCCAGAAATGGTGTTATCTTGCTTAACTATCTCTATGCTTGAGAATTATCAAGCTCAAATCCACCCCACTGAGAATTTGCCATCACTGTAGGTATTTTTTTTAAGATTTTTTATTTATTTATTTGACAGACAGAGATCACAAGCAGGCAGAGAGAGAGGAAGGGAAGCAGGCTCCCTGCTGAGCAGAGAGCCCGATGTGGGACTCGATCCCAGGACCCTGGGATCATGACCTGAGCCGAAGGCAGAGGCTTTAACCCACTGAGCCACCCAGGTGCCCCACTGTAGGTATTTAGAAGCCGCGGCTTACTGCCGAGTCTGAAGGACAACTCTCAGAGCTCCAAAATATTTTCATTCATTGCAACACCCCCTGGATATATCGACAGCCTTGCAAAGGAAGCCCTTTAAAGAAAAAGCACTCATTATGAAGAACAGATCCCAGTGACCCCGCATAAAAATCCAGCAGACATAAAGATTAAAAGAGGAGTCTGTTTATAAACAAGTAACCCAATGGACAAATGTTCCAAGTGAACAAAATTTCTATCACAAACAAGACTCCATCAAAACCCAATACTTCTGTATCGCTGTCATGTGCCAGGGCACGGCTACTCCCGCAAGGGATGACACAGGGAGCAGAGCCCAACGGTTTTCTCGAAGTCCAGCACGTAAGTCCATTAGGCCATGGTTCGAATTCTCACCACTTACTAAACGTGAGATGTAGAAACGTGAACCTGACTTTCACATCCTCACCTAAAAAATGGAACTCTTATCAGTACACATGGATTTTGGGAAGATTATTCGAGATTATTGGGAGGTTATTCGAGCTCACAAAGCACATCGGTGTGGGGCTTACGACACAGCGATCCCTTAATAAACGTAGGCTGTATTATTGTACATGTGGCTAATGGGTAGTCTTGTATGTGTTGAGCAGACAACACAAATAATAAAGATGGACTGGCACCAGGGGTGGCCCAGAGGCAAAATGAATTTGCAAAACAGGGTCCAAAAAAGCAAGCAGGTTAGAGCAAACAAGCTCCAGGGAAAGAGGTACCCGCTGCATGGAGCGGTCCTGGCAGCCAGATGCCATTTCAGAAGTTTCTTCTGTGAACCCCGACAAACCCATCTGAGAGACCACAGACTTGCTTCTCTGGCCCTGCATCTGTGGACAGGAGCTCGGCCCAAGTATCCTGCTCGCACAAAGGAGAAAAAGAGAACCCCAAAGGCCACCAGAGGAATGGGGGAAGGAGCAAAGAGAGGGCAGCAACTGGTCATGAGGCTGCACAGTTCCCGGTCCATGTTCTATCTGCCAGCACATGTCTCCTCCGGCCAGACCCCAGCCGGACTCCCAGAATTACCTCAGATGGTTTATTTTATTTTATTTTTTAGATTTTATTTATTTATTTGACAGACAGAGATCACATAGGCAGAGAGGCAGGCAGAGAAAGTGGAGGAAGCAGGCTCCCCGCTGAGCAGAGGGCCCGATGCGGGACTCGATCCCAGGACCCTGGGATCATGACCTGAGCCAAAGGCAGAGGCTTTAACCCACTGAGCCACCCAGGTGCCCCACTTCAGACGGTTTAAATGAAGGTAACTCTCTGAGGATTGAGGAGGACCCCATGTGTACTGCTGTGACCACAGACCACCCCCTCACTACACCCCAGGACCTGCCCATGACTGTGCATCAGCTGGAAAGGGGCAAGTGACCAGCCGAGACTGGGGAGGGGCGAGCCCAAGGATCATAGGTTCCCCTGAACACGGTGTTTCGGGAACGGCTGTGTGCTCACCAAGCACGTGCTTACAAGCGCCTGTCAAAAGGAAGACCTGCTTTCCGGACTGAGCACTAACTCAGAGAAGTGCTGATGATTCACTTGGCTTGTAGTGACGCCCACCAGTGGGGGCTTGGGGTCCTCCATCAAACAAAGGCCCTGACTTTCAGCCCCCGGCCCCGAGTAGCAGGAGTCCTTCATCTCTCCCTATTTTAAAACAGGCGCCTCCTCCGAGAAGAATGTGATTCCTCGGTTTAGTGGCAGAACTGGAACAAAGGCCCTGCTCTGAACTGACGAGGGACCTTTGAGAAAGCTCGTTCGCCTCTGAGATGGCCATTCCCCGATCTGTGAACCATGGGTGGTGATGCCAGCCCCGCCCACATCACAGGTCCGGTGCAAAGACAGAACGTGAAGACAGACTTACATTTCGAACATCCTTTACCGTTTCACAAGGGTGTTCTCCAGGCTATCTTCACTGGTCCCCCCAAAATGACAATGCTATCTGTAACCCTATTCTCTCCCTTTGTCAGTCTTCTCCTAGTACAGCGCCAGGCAAAACCCGCAAAACAACGTCAACGTTCTAGTGCCAAACCGGGAACCCAGCAGCTGGTCAATAAAGGTCAGTCAGCTGACCCCAGGATGCTATTTAATCCCACTGGGATAAACAGGGTGCTTCTTAAAGGGACTACTCTTCCCGGACCATCCTGCTCTCTGTCTTGTAGAGCCAACGGTGCGGAGAGCGCATGGAGGGAGAGGGCAGGAAGTGAGGCAGGAGGCTTTCTGCGGCACAGTCTCGGTCTCCAGGACCAGAGAGCGGGTCACAAGGCTTGGAGAAGCTCTTGAACCCTCGCCCAGCAAGCTTTAAGACAGCTCCTGTCTGCACCCACTGGCAGCCGGTCCCTTTGCATGACCTCTTTCAACAAATGCTGAGCCCTACTCAGTGCTAGGCAGTGCCCAAACTGTTGGGAGGGGGAAAAAAAAAAAAAGATCTCCTTCTTTGTGGGGTTTACGAGTTTCAGACGGGGACATGTGAATCCATGTGTCATATGACAACACCTCGCATTAGAAGGGAGGTAGGTGCTCAGTGAGCAACAGGTCATCGGGGCAAGCAGAGGACGTGATGGGACTCCCGTCACAGGCAGCAACTGGCATCAGACTCAGCACAGCACGGCTCCCTGTGCGGTTGCCAAATGGGGAGTTAGCGCACGCTGGGACTCTCCAGCTGCAGAAGCTACGCCACCAATCAGTCAGGGGCCAAAGGCAGGAGGAGGGTGTAATTACCCACCAAGGATCACACTCTAGGCAGGCGAAAACATGCTGTCTTCCAGCTGTTTGTGTATCATTAGAAAAGAAATTAAGATGTCATTAGGCAGAAATTAAATAATGGGCATGTTGTCGTGACAAGAAAGACGCGGGCTGCCAGCTCCCGCTTGAGCGGAGATTGCCCACACCCAGCCCCTTCCCGGAGACCAGCACTCGAGGGAGATGATGCCGGCGATGCAGCCTTACCAGTCGTCTTGCCCTTGTAGAAAATCTTCATGTCCATCAGCCCGGTGAGCTGACTCGCGAGAACTGCCATCTGGGAGCCGCTGTATTTGGAAGCTCGGAAGATGCTGAGCTGTGACCAGTCATCCCAGTAGATCTCGTTCTAGAAAGAAAACCATTGCTCAGCAGTCCAGCTCCTGGGTCTCCGATCCTGGGCCCTGAGGACGAACAAGGGCTCCCCCATACAGAAGACACCTAACATGCAGTGGTGAGTGATCAGCCCGACCGAGATTTCCACCGAAATGCAAGACTGTGGATTTTTCCAGACCTCACCCCAGAGCCACGATGAAGGAATGGCCCAGACGGCCCGACAGAAACTATCTAAGTAGCATAGAGTTTGACCACAGCCCAACCCTTCAGTTCGAAATCTGCTTCCCAGTGGCAGGAAAAACCAACCATTCTGTTCTCTAGAGTCAAAGCAGCAGTGGCAGGCACACGGGTGGGGTGGAGCCCATCGGAGCCCATCAGGATACGAGCTGAGCAAGAGATGACGACACTGAGCCCAAACTACCAGCACTTGGGGGCAAATGGGGATTTTTCTATGAAACAACCTCAACTTTTAACCTTCTGAGCTGGGAACAGTGAGCTGCCCGGATGCCTGCCAACTCTGTCTGACATCCATCCAGATGAGCTAAAGGCAACAGCCTCAAAGGCAGGAGGGAGCTGATTTTCTAGATGTCAGTTAGACAAGCAGCTCTGCAAAACCCCTGGGCAGCTCTTCCCCCGCTCTACCAGACTGCCCGAAGCTGGGAGCAAAGGAGGTCCCACCTTAAAGACAGCAATGGCATAGGGGTGGGGGAGGTTGTCCAGGATGATGGAGCGCTGCTGGCCGTCAAAAGTGATCCGCTCGATGCAGTCCAGGTAGGCGTCTGTCCAGTAGACCCACTGGTCATCCACAGAGATGCCGTTGGGCCACTTCACATCCTCTGACACGAGACGATGGACAGCCGAGCCGTCCATGTTGCTCCGATAGATTCCCGGCTTCAGGTCTCCCCAGTCAGTCCAGAACATCACCCTGGTCAGAACCGGGGAAGAACGCACATCACATCTGACCTACGGAGTCAAATGCTACCCCAGGAGGTAAGAAGTCTCTAGAACCGTATGGCCCGTTAGGTCAGCGGTACGATTATTGTAAGCGGTAATTACAATACTTAACACCACCGAATTTCTAGATCCAGAAATTCTTCTGCTGGAATTTATCCACAGATGTAGTCAAGTTACGCGAAGACAACGTACCACGACATTCATCGCAGCATTCTTCACACCAGCAAAAAAATGACACTGTGTTATGTGTGTTTAAACACACACACACTTTTAGGGGGATATATGTGTATATATGCCAACATGTTAATCTACAGAGAAAATGAAACATGATGGTACATACAAAAGAATATTTTGATGCCTGAAAATCTCCATGTTTGCAGGTTTGCTCACATGAAAAGGTCATCTTCAACCCACGTTAAATGTTTTGAAAACATGCAGAACAGTCCATATCTGCATTTCTATTTGATGCCTGAGTGTGTGTGTGTGTGTGTGTGTGTCCCTGTGTCTTAAGGCTATGTGCTTGCATGTGGGTGAAAAAGAATTCTGAGTGATACACAAGAAACTACTAACCAAGATTACCCCTAGGAAGTGTGAGGGAGTAGGATTAAGAGTGAAAAAGGAGGAAAAACATATTTTTCATTTCATAAACTTCTGTTCTCTTGTAATTTTTAATGAAGTACATATATATATTTTTTTTAAAAAAAGATCTAGGGGTGCCTGGGTGGCTCAGTGGGTTAAAGCCTCTGCCTTTGGATCAGGTCATGATCTCAGGGTCCTGGGATTGAGCCCCGAATCGGGCTCTTCTGCTCGGCGGGGAGCCTGCTTCTCTCTCTCTCTGCCAGCCTCTCTGACTACTTGTGATCTCTGTCAAATAATAAAAAATCTTGGGACGCCTGGGTGGCTCAGTTGGTTAAGCGGCTGCCTTCGGCTCAGGTCATGATCCCAGCATCCTGGGATCGAGTCCCACATCGGGCTCCTTGCTCAGCGGGGAGCCTGCTTCTCCCTCTGCCTCTGCCTGCCACTCTGTCTGCCTGCGCTCGCTCTCTCTCTCTCTCTCTGACAAATAAATAAATTTAAAAAAAATTAATAAAATAATAAAAAAATCTTTAAAAAAATAAAAAATAAATTAAAAAATTTTTTTAAAAGATCTAATTCTCTATCATAAATACTAGAAGGATAGAAAGCCTAACTCAGAATTTCCTTTCATCTATGTTTCCTTCGGTTAAGAAATTAACAAAAAGCACCCTTGCATTTCCCAGGTGCATACAAATCGCTAGTAAGAAAACCACCCAAGCGGGGGCGGGCGTGTGGGCAGGGAGGAAATCGAAGGGATCGGATGTTTGCATCATGCGCCAAACTCGAGATGAAGAATCCTTACAATATCCAACCAGGCCCGACTACGCTACGTCTGTGGAGAGACTTTCAGTAACACCTTTCGTAGGAGAAACACCCCACAGACGGGAGACGTGTGGATGTGGAGACTCTGAGGCTTGCTACCAAAAAGGGAATGGAGTTAACCGACAAGGTGACTGGGCTCTAGTTTCAAGACTCAGAGTCACCAGACTATTTCAACCGCCTTCATCAGAGAACAAGTCCGTGTCCGGCAGTCTGCGTTCCCACGAGCATGTGTCCGTTGCGACATCGGCCACATGCTGATTTCCTCTGGGGCCACACTCACCCGTCTTGGGGCAGGAGGACCAGAGCCCTGGGCCGGTCGAGCACGGAGGCGTTGACGATCGTGAGCCGGAAGTCGCCGTCTGAATTGGCTACCTGACAGAAAAAGGAGGGGGGAGGGGCCGGAGGGGAGGCCCAGATGGATCTGAGCTCCTTGAAAGCCCACCCCACAGCTTCCTGCTGGGCTGCCACCTCCGGACACGTGCCTCTCCGGCTGCCAGAAACCTGCCCTGACTTCCGGTCAGAATAAGCCACTCCCTCCTCGGGCTCAAGCGACAATTCTTACGTGGTCCGACCGCAGTGCTGCTGCCCGAGCCCCGGTTCTGGGGGCACGAGGACAGGTCTGCACAAAGTACTCGGTACGTATTCTTGAGTGAACCCAACCTATGTTGCTCCATGCTCCAAAGCCACGAATGGCTCCACACTGTCCACAAAACAAACACTCAGTGTCCCAGCCTTCCAATTAAGAATCTCCACGGACTTCTAAGTCTCTCTCCTCTATGCTCGGTCTCGTCCACCTCAGCCCCTACAACTTCAGGGAGGCTGGCCTTCTCATGGCTCTCCAAGCCTGACATACCCCTCCTCATCCCTCTACTCACGCCATACCCACTCCCGGGCCTGTCCTTTGCTCCGTGATCAAATCGCACCTCCCTTCTTCAGAAGGCCCCTCCAGGCCCTGGTCCTCAGCTAACTCTTCTGACGAGCCTTCCTCAACGAGCATCTACAGTTCTTGCCGGTGACTCATCTTACCATTTCACACAAACGGTACCTGCGCCGTATGCTGTGAGCGTGTGCACACGCACGCTCTCCGGCCTCCCTCCAGCACCTGGCAGAGCGCTGACCACACACAGTTAAAGGAAGGAAGGAAGGAAACGGGAATAACAAGGCCACCAGGGCTCCACTCGGTACGTGTCAGGCACGGTACATCTTTTCACTGGCTTCTCTCAACCACACGATGAGGGGGACACAGACTGTCCTCGGCTCGGAGGCCACTTCCTCAAGGCCTTCCCGCCCACCTTGTGTAACGCTGTCCCCCCTCCGCAGTCACACGGTCACACTGCCCGTTGGAGAGTCTCTCTAGGACTCATCGCTGACACAACTGATGGACGTAGGTCTTCCTCGGTTTGCTTCCTCTACTAACAACTCCTCTCTCTCAGAACAGGAACTTGAGTGTCTCACCTACGTGTGTATCCTCACAGCCTCCCACCTGGCAGGCACCATGCAAGAAAGAGCCCCTGTCCAACGACAGTGTGGATCCATGAACGTCTAACTCACAGTCTTAGAACTGAAGCTTCAGGGGATAAGAAACTTGCCCAAGACACTTAAGCTACCGGAATGAAGACTGAACCCAGGTCTGGCTCCGGGCTTTGGGGTTCATCTTTGCAACTTCTCCCGACGGTGCCTCCCTGCCTCTACTGAGCTTCCCACGTGTAACCCGCACACCATGCCTCCCCCTAGTCAGTAAAGAGGGGTGGACACAATGTCCCAGAGGCCTCAGCAGTGCCTTCTGAGAGGCGAGTATGCCTATGAGACCATGACTTTGGTGTTGGAGAGGCCCTTTCTTCCTCTCACGCTGTGTCGGGTTGCTAAGGGGCAGATAAATCAAGTGGGAGTATCAGAGCACTGTTAGCAGGGCTGTCGTGAGAACTGAATCCAATAATTCAAGCCAAGGGCTTCCCACCGGGCTTGGCACAAAGTAAGTGCTCGTTGTCATCAATAATCATAATCATGATCATGATATTGTCTTAATTACTCTAATCAACTCCAATAATACTAGAGCACTGATAATACAGCACTACACTCATGCTATGGTGTTATGTAATTATTGTCATTGTTACCACCGCACGCCTCGGCTAGCCAAAACAGAACCGTTCGGGGCATCTTAATGAAATCTCTGCTTGATGGGTTCAGGCATCCTGTTCTCATGTGGGACCCTCAGGACAACGAGCAAGAGCTCTGAAACTATCCCCCTTTTCTTCCCTTGCCGGAGGCTCCGCCGGTCCAGTCTCTGGAATTCTCCAAGGACTTCCACAGAAGTCGGACACAGGGGCTCCACCCTCTGTGCCTAACCTGGCTCGAAGCCCAGGTGCCTCCGCTGCTCGCTTCATTAAAGACAGCATGGGATATACCTACCTCAATCTTTTTAAAGCCAGAGTCCACCCAATAAAGTAACTGGCTGAGGGGTTCAAAAGCCAAGGCTTCTACGGTTTCCAGACCAGAATTGATGATCACCTCTTGCCCTGTACTCCCATTCAAACAGAGACGCTAAAGGGTGGAAAGGGGGAGAAAAGGCCATGAGTGCTTGAATGACCTCGTACCAACTCAGTCCCATGGATGGCAACACGCTACTCCACTGACTGTGACTGGCAAGGCATAAGATGCCTTCTGTCGGTAAACTTTCCACACGAGCAAAGCCGGTTTTTAATAAAAGCTTTTCTAAAATGTGTCACGGTTTCCTGTTTCAAGTAGATGAGCTACACAGAACTTAATCATCGGCATTACTCTGCGTTACCATTACAAACGCTGGTTACTGAACAACACTGTGTCCCAATAAAGGCGTTGCAGATTACTGAGAAGCGTGAGTCTGTCTGCTTTTGAAATAAAGGAAACCAGGCTGCTGTTATTTTTAAGTTCTCTCTTTTTTTAAAAGATTTTATTTATTTATTTGACAGACAGAGATCACAAGTAGGCAGAGAGGCAGGCGGGGGGGGGGGGGGAGCAGGCTCCCTGCTAAGCAGAGAGCCCAATGCAGGGCTCGATCCCGGGACCCTGGGATCATGACCTGAGCTGAAGACAGAGGCTTTCACCCACTGAGCCACCCAGGTGCCCCTATTTTTAAGTTCTTGCATCGGCTCCTCTAGACTGTCCTCCTTGGGGAGGCTCCTGGCCATCAGGTGCTGTCGCAGGGACAAGCTATGCTGTACAGTCGTCCACGTCCCCCAGCCCCAGCCCATCGAAAACCCAGGCACTGTGAAATGTCTGCTGGGTTGGAACTCCAGATAAAACCTGTTGAAATTGCTTCTCTAAAGAGGATTAAATAGGAAATGAATACAGATCAAACAGCTCCCCTTTAAAATGCATGGGCTTGAGGCTATGGCTATCTACCTGGCCCGTGTAGGGATCTTTATAGCTCACTTCCTGGTTCTTGGCTGTGTTTAGAACAGCTGAAGCAGGTCATTACAGGAACCATAATAGTCAAGTGTGCCTGTGTCATGGCTCAGGAAGGAGGACACCTCAGAGGCAGCTGATGGGATAGTGATGAGTTATCCTACACTCCTAGTCCTCAAATTTCCCCAGCAGGAAAAGGGAGGCCTTGCTTACAAGCAAGAGGGCAGAGCTGGGGCTCCCTCCGTCCTACAAGGACAGAGATAGTCAGGCCAAGAAATAACCGAAACACAAGAATACAAAGTTTCGGGGCACCTGGGTGGCTCAGTCATTAAGCGTTTGCCTTCGGCTCAGGTCATGATCCCAGAGTCCTGGGATCGAGCCTCGCGTCCAGCTCCCTGCCCAGCAGGAAGCCAGCTTCTCCCTCTCCCACTCCCCCTGCTTGTGTTCCCTCTCTCGCTGTCAAATAAATAAATGAAATCTTAAAAAAAAAAAATGCAAAGCTTCATCCATTGGCCATGAGAGGAGTTACGACTTAAAACTTCTAATACCCATTTCCTTAGGCCATCCTGAAGGAAGCTTACTGGGATTGGGCGGTCACAAGGCACACCTCCACGAGCAGACCGAGGGTTGACGCACCTGGATGGTGTCCAAGGCCAGGTCGGACCAGTATAAGCAGTTGCGCTCGTAGTCAAAGTCCAGGGCCACTGCAGCCCGCAGCCCGGTGAGAGGCAACTGCTCTGTGGCTCCCGAGGCCAGGTCATAGCGGTGGATGGACTTCCGCATGGCGTACAGGATAAACTCGTTCTCCTCTGCACAGACACAAACAACAGAGAGGGTGGACAGAGCAGGTGCTGAGGAGGTCCTAGCACGTCTGACCTCTTTTCTGCTCACCCATACACCTCGGAGCCAGGGACACACAGCGCAGATCAAGTGGGAGAACACAGGACTCGAGATTAGAAAGTGTGAAAAATGGAATCCCATTTCCACCTGGAGGGGCAAGTTACTTCTTGCCTGTAAATCTGTTTTCTCCTCTGCAAACTGTCTTACTTGTTATATAAAAATTTTTTTTAATTGAGAGACCCCAGTCATGCTCCAACACCCACGCTTCTGAGCTCGGCCCGGAGGTCTTTAGAGTTGCACATGACAAAATAATTACCCCACTCAGCATGTTCTCCCTCGTCACATGACTGTCACATGGCACCATAATCATGTTGAAGAGAGACCCTTCATCACTGAAGACTCGTCACTAATCCGCTGGCTACCCATCCAACATTATTCACAATGACCCAGAGCAGTCACATCAACCTATTACAGTTTCGATGCAGTAATAATACATTCGTTCCTGAATACCTAACAAACTGCTTCCAACGTAATCATCTCAAAGGTTCTGTTTCTTCCTAACAAACACTACACAATGTCCGTACTACGCACCGGGCGTTGTTTCACTGGTGCAATGACTGCGTCGTGGAAGGACCACGATGAATTCCATTTTACAAATGAGAAAACGGGAGAGGTGCACGCACTCGAGGTCACACAACTGGTACGTGGCAGGACCAAGGCTTGAACCCAGGCAGTCAGGACCCAGAATCTGTGTCTCACCCCCTACACAAGGCTGCCTCTTGCAATGTAGAGACTAATGCTGACGCAGAAATAGTGGCTCTGAGTGCTTAAGAAGGCTTACCTTTTTTATATTTTTTAAAGATTTTATTTATTTCACAGAAGGAGACAGCGAGAGAGCGAGCACAAGCAGGGAGAGAGGGAGAGGGAGAAGGGGAAGCAGGCTTCCTGCTGAGCAAGGAGCCCGATGCGGGGCTCGATCCCAGGACCCCAGGATCATGACCTGAGCCGAAGGTAGACGCTCGACAACTGAGCCACCCAGGCACCCCAGAAGACTTACTTATATCAGACAAGTAACAGAAAGACGTGGTACTCCCTCTCTTCCACTTTAGGGAACAGCATGGAGAACATTCTGAGTCCTTACTCTGTCTCCACAGCAACGGAGAGGCGCAACAAGCCGCATCCATGTCTATGTTAACCACGTTGACAGAAGGCTGCATATGGGACCCGAAGCCCCGCGCTGCACGCCTGCCCGGTGGCCATTTCTCTCTCGCTCCTTCAGTCCCTTCATTCAGGGGGTTCACGCATGCTAGCTACCCACTTTACAAGGGCTCCCACACAGATAATGCACCCCAATGATAATGGACCTACAAGTTTTAGTAAAGGTACGTTTGCCTTCTTTGCCTTTGGTCTCACTGCACTTTGAAAGTGTCCAAGCCTCCACCACGTGGTTGGTAACCACTCTCTTCGTCTGGTTTTTAAGAAGAGCTTCCCACCCTACTTCCCAGGGAAGGGGATTGTTAAGATGAAACCTAACAGAAACCAAGGACTCTTGTTGAAGCTGCCACGGAGGGCCATGGAGGTTATCCTCACAGCAGCCAGCCTCTCATGCCTCTAACGTCCACAAACCCCATTCTGTGGCTTCCATTTTTCTTCTAACCAACTGATGCCTTTACAGCAGAGCCTGGGTCCAGAAAGACCTGCCTTAGGATTAGGTACAGAGGAACATTCTGCATGCCCATGTTCAAGACTCAACTTAGGAGAAGAACAGAATTCTTGGCCAATCCCAGCCCTCCCTGAGAACTTCCTGGACATCTGTGTTATTATAGTAATCAAAAAGGAAGGATGACTTCATTTTTAAAAATCCTTCCAGATGCCCCGACAACCTCCTCTTTGCAAAGAGGCTTTGGTTCCCATCAGCTCTAGGAAATCTTCTCCTTTTGCAGGATACCCTTGTATTCTGTGCCACTTTTTTTTTTTAAACATTTACGAGGTGGCCTTACATGGCAAATATGATTCTTCTACTTTGTTCCCTGCTCTATTTTTCTCCTCTCAGAAAAGAAAATAGCTCTCCTACCAGTTGAGACGGCTTTAAACAAACTGTTTTGCCCCTCACTGAATTATCTCCAGAAATGTTTATTACAAAAGCATGTACTCCGGCCCTTAAGAGCAATCACTCAGACCCTGCTCACCCAAACCCTCATCAGTAACAGCCCTCGTGAGGAGCATATTCGAGTATTATCCACTCATCTGCGGGAATCTGCTGGAGCCGAGTTTTTTTGAAGTCTCCACAGTGAGGGATGTTAATTACTCTGTTAATGATGGAAGATTAAATTAAAGGACTAATGAGCTTAGCATGAAAAACACCGGGGCACGCTGGCAAGCGAACAAGGGGGGCGAACAAGGGCCACCCAGCGGGCGCCGACGGCTGTTCCATCAGACGCCACGGCTGCAAGTGTGCGCCGACCATCCACCTTCACCGGGAGGTCAGAGCAGGAGGAAGGGTTCCCAGGGAATAAGGAGGCTCTGCATGAGTAAGTACTCGAAACAGAGCCGGAAAGGAAAGGTGCTAAGAGATGAACTATTTGCGAGGGTATCATCGTTTCGAGACTAGACTGCAGATCCTCTCTACGCAGCACCTGTGCCGCCACCGCTCGCTCAACTCAAGAGCGTGTCTGGACCACACTCTCCCTTTACAGCAGGTGCACTCACTCCAAAGAAGTGTTTCCTAATGATCTGCATAATGATTCCCTGACGTGATGGAAATGACACTCATTGGCGACTCGGGCGATATCCGAGGAAGACCATGAGGCTGAAGAGTCCGAATCTGAGCTCTGCCACTTACCAGGTGTGTGACCTTCGACAGGGGCATTGACCCTCTCCTCTGAACATGCTTCTTTATTTATTTATTTATTTGTTGTTGTTGTTTTTTTAATGGAGCTTAGGACAGGATCTGCTCCACTAGGTAGTGAGAAGGATTAAAATGACAACACATGGAAAAGCACATTAAGATGTGTTAAGCTCCATTAAAGTATTCACTGTACTTATTACTATAAAAATTAAGACAGGCCACTTAGCTACTTCCCTAGAAGCCACAAGGCTCTTTATATTCAGCTCTGACACACAGATCGAGGTAACACACCAAAGCCCCTCCCTCCTGCCCACGCCTAGAATACAAGATGAATAAACACTTTTCAACGAACAAAAGGGGCTTTCCTCAAAAAATACTTTCCATTCCTATAAAAGCATAAGGCTCTAAATAAATTTGTTTTGGATACCAAGCTTAGGGGAAAAGGGGGGCCCTGTGATGCTTATAATTTCCATGTCTTTCCTCCACTAAGTTAGAAGAGCCATAAGACTAGACCTGGGTCGGACTATGACGACGCTACAGTGAGAATCTCAAGAACTCAAAGGCAAGAAGTCACCTCTTACCTGCCAAAGGACACGGGACCAGTTCTCCTTCCAGTCGTGTTTCAACATCTCCTCCACTACAAGTGTCCCCAGAAATCTTCCGATAGCTGTCACCCCCCAACCCCAAGAGCAAGAGGTCAGACACAACCAGGAATAGTCATTGAGTCGCCATAATTGGAAATCCATTTCCTATCCATGGACAATATTCATTTCCCCATAGGACAAGATGACGTGTAATCATTCTGAACTGGTCCTTATTTGAGTTACACTGGGCAGCCCACACAGTTGGGAAGCTGTCCTGGGCAAGAGTGTACATCTCTCTCTCCAACAAACTCCCATGAAGACACATCCTTGCAGAAGTTCATGACTTAACACACAGCTAGAGCTGCAGAGAAGTCCACAGATTTGCATTTTGCTCGCTGAGGGTACAAGAGTTTGTAAACATCTTAATTCCAAATATTGCCCAAGCACCCTGAGACCTGCAAGCTTGGAATCCAAGCACTTGGGAGTAGGAAAGGAACCCAGTGGCCCTCTCTGCTCTCAAACCCAGGGCAGACCCCTCATGTCCCCGCCATGGCGACTGTTGTGAGACGTACCCCCTTGTTCTCCTGTAAGTAGAGCCCACAGGACAAGGCACGGGAGGAGAGTAGGACTTTCCAGAAAACTCCAGATCTGGAACACACACCTCTAAGGACAAATCTTCACTCATCTTGAAGCCGAAGTCACTAAAAAAGCAATTGGGGCTCGTTAGGGCCGTTAGTTTACATACTTGGGGCATGTCAGTACCAATCCGTATGACTTCTCCCATAGCCCCCCCCGCTGTAATGTCAGTTACTTACTATGTCCCTTTAAAGAACACTCACCTTTTTACATTAACACATTTTCAAAAGAAACTTTACATCTGAACCATGATTGGAAAACCACAACCATATGCCAAAGACAAAAACAATAAAAATCATTATTACCAAAAACCAAAATAATATCAAATTTTTTAGCTGGATCCAATTCCCTACCCAAAGACTCTGGGTCTGCCCGGTCCTTCTTAAGAGAGATTAGGAAAACGGGGGCACCTGGGTGGCTCAGTGGGTCAAGCCTCTGCCTTCGGCTCAGGTCATGATCCCAGGGTCCTGGGATCGAGCCCCACATCGGGCTTCCTGCTCAGGGGGAGCCTGCTTCTCCCTCTCCCTCTGCCTGCCGCTCCCCCTGCTTGTGCTCGCTCTCTGTCAAGTAATAAAATATTTTTTTAAATTAAAAAGAAATGTAGGGATTAGGAAATGGAGGCCCCTGGGTTGTGTAGTCAGTTAGGCATCTGACTTTTAGTTTTGGTTCAGGTCATGATCTCGGGGTCCTGGGATGGAGCCCCGTATCAGGCTCCCCACTCAACACAGAGTCTGCTTGAGATTCTCTCCCTCTCCCTCTCTCTCTTTCTGCCCCTCCTACTCATGCTCACTGTCTCTAAAATAAATAAAATCTTTAAAAAGAGGGATTAGAAAACCTTAAAAAGTTACTAGCACCCGTGATCCTTTCTCCTTGATGTGAGTCGGAGAATTAAAGAGGAAATTTTAAAGAATAATCCTTTTTTAAATTGAAAGATTCAATGTTATTTAAGACCATGCCCATGTACTACCTAAAATCACCCTGTGTCCCTCCACTTCGGGACACACCCATCAGGCAAACGAGGTGCAGTCCCAGCTCTGCCCTTCACTGCACGACTTGTCTGGGCTGCATCCAACAATCCCAAGATCAGGCAACGGCCCTAGCTAATTCCCGAAGCCCCGCCCAAAACTTCGATTCTAATTCAGAGGGATTTTCCACATTGATGTGCTCTATTCAAAAGGCCTCATTTACTCTGTTCAGTCCAATGAATACTTATTTAACACCTTCCCCATGAGAAAGATCAACAGGTATAAGGCTAAATGGTTTGCGTTGTTTATTGTGTCATAATCCACATTTAGCAATTTGTAGGAATTTTTCAGAAGGGAGAGTTTTATTACTGTAGGCAATAATTGGGTAATTTTTACCGAATGGCTGCTTAAAATCTTTTTGGGGGCCAGCTGGAGCTTTAGCTAATTACTTATTTGCCTCCAACGCCAAAGCATCCATTCTCAGGAAGGTTTCCTCAATCTATAGGTCATGACCTGACAGGCCGTGAATAGACACTCACTGGAGGGTCAGGGGTGGCTTCTGAAAGAGACTACCTCTGAAATCAGGGAACATATGGGACAGGGGCTGGGCTTCCCAGAGAGGCCAGAAAGGACTGCCAGCAGCAACCAAACTTTCCAATGCAGCTGTCCCTCAGGAGCTGAACTAATGCACAGAGACTAGAAGCTCCCTCATTCTCATCTCCCCCCACTGCCGTCGACTTTCAGACCATCTCCTTCCTCACGGCCACAGTCCAAGGCCACCAAACCTTTCTAAGAGCCACAGCGTCCAGCCAGCTCCTTTCCAGCAACTGCACAAACACAGGCCTTGGTTCATCACCCTCATGATCTCATTTGGCCTAAAGCCCAACTTCGTGAGGGGCAAAAGCAGCCGGTTTTCCTGGTCTATAAGAAAGACTCAGCACCTAGTGGGTTTCTGCGAGGTTGCTGGGGCGAGTGTGCAGGCCAGTTTACCAGGAAGGCACACCAGTCTCTGGTTTTGGTTTACTTATATTTTGGTAGAAGAGGGGCCGATTTTAGAGAAAAACCACAGCAGTGGTCATTGAGAAAAAAACCCCAAAGAGTAGTTAGATTTTCTCGCAGGTTTTTTTACTTAATTTTGTTTTGAAGTAGTTAATGGGGATACGAAAGGGAAGAAAGAGAGCACTGTAACTTCTTCCATCAAGGGCCTCTGCAGTCAGGGGGACATCAGGCCAGCAAAAGCACTCTGACTTGAATTACAATTTGGGGGTATCAAAGGGAGAGCGGGAAGCCAGCACAGGGCAAGAAAGCCACTCGAACAACACCTCTGGGAACATCAAACAGCTCCGTGGTTTTGCAGTGGAAGGGTCTATGCTGTAATCTTGGAACCACAGAGCTTCCAAAGGCAATGCACGTCTTGCAGCATCTTAAACCCCACTGTTCGAAGGATGGGTTTACAGACAAGCAGCACCAGGATCAGCTGGAGCCTGGCAGAGCTACAGACCCCCACGAGAGACTCAGAGCTGGCATTTTCACAAGATCCCAGGTGTTGCACATGCGCACTCGGATTTCAGAAGAGCTGGTCTAGGGCAGGAGCTGGCAAACCTGGCTGGCTGTTCTCACAAAGAAAGCTTTATGGGGCCACAGCCATGGCCCCATTCACCCCCTGTGGCTGCTTCCATGCTACCAGGAGCAGTCGCGGAGCTGCTCACAGAGACCACAGGGCCTCCAAAGCCGAGGCTCTGGTCCAAGCTCTGGACCAGAACATACTCAGAGGCTTCTGGCTTCCGTCAAGATAAGGGTGGCTTTCCCAAAGTAAACTTCAGTTTTCTTGTGCCTTGGCAACTACTGAGAAGTGAGTTCTGTGCTTAGTTTGATACCCAGGCTCTACCGAGGGCCCGGCCTCGCCTGGGGTGATTGCATGCGGATCAGAGACTCAAAGTCCTGCCTCGGGGCTCCAAGACCCTACATGCTTTCGGGCTAGAATTTCCTTGTAAAGCTAAGCTCCGTTCTGATCACCGACTCTCCTCAAAAGCCTTCAAAGACCCCCGTCTGCTTACAGAATAAGGCCGGTCCCCTTTCTGTCTCCACCCTCCGGGATCAGCCTCAGCTCCACTCCCTGACCTCACTTTATACCTCCAAGGCATCCGAGCCAAACCACCAATGACTTCCCCACCTCTGCCCCTCCCCACGACTGCCCCTGTCCACAGATCCAGGTGCTTCCTTAAGGCCCACCTCGAACAGTGCAGCCCTCCAAAACCTCCCGATCTGCCAGCAACAGTCTCCTCCTGTCCTGCCAATGACCACAATAAAAAATACCCATTCCTCTTCCAAGGCGCCGGCAGCTTTTGCCCTCTGGCCATGTTATTTGTGCCCCTGTGGCTTCTTCTGCTTTCCCCTTTCTCAGCCGTGCTTGGGTACCCTGCTTCAGGATGGAGGGATATACAAATACGTATATACCGACATCCCCTCGCTTCTGCAGAATGGGGCCGCCCCTAAGGAAAAGGAGGGATCTACAGTGGAATCCGGAAGCTGCCCTCCTAGAAATACATCCCAGGGTGAGCTCTTCCTAAATCAGCTACCGCAGCTTCCGCAGGGTGTGGCCCCTCTCCCTCATTTCCTAGCTGTAAGAAGGAAATGGAATAAACTAGGTAGAAAGTGCCTGGCGCATAAAAAATGCTTCATAAATGCTGACTTCTACGATCTGCCTTCTTTTGCTCGGGGGAAGGGACCGCCTAGCCTTGGTGGGCCACACTGCTGGCTGAGGAAGTCACAACCCAAGCCTGGGATGCCAAAGAAGAACCAACCATTCATAGTCCTCTCGCGTGCAGGAGCAGTTGGACACGACCACGGGCCGGTCGAAGTCTTCTCCGTTAAAGCACGTGGCGTGGGGAGTCCTCCGCTTGAAAACGGTCTTGTGTCCTAGCAAACACTCGTTGCCCCGCTCATCCGATGGCGACCAGAGCTTGTAGTCATTCTCTGTGCAGGGAACCCCTGGGGAAAAGGAAACGCAGCAGGAAGCCTTTGAGGGAGACCTACGCACGCGGGCTTTCCGGTTCTCCCCAGCCCCCTGGCCCCGAGACCCCGCGTCCGGCGCATCCCACTGCTCGGCAGGCCCACGGGCCTCTGGCGCGATCCCGGGCCTCAAATCGGCTTGCTCTGAGGCTTGGAGGCACCCACGCCAATGGACATGGTACCTCCTGAAACACAGATGCTCTTCTGAGAAAGCTGGGAAGAAGCAAGCCCCAGTTTGGCACCATCTAAACTTCTGAAATATTTTAGCAGATTCTGCAGTTGCCTCCAGAAGTATGTATCGAGGGGCCTGTCTCCCAGGGAGTTAGGGTCAGGCTGGATCCCGGAGAAATGGATGGTGTCCTTTAGGAGTATGGTTCCCCACCCACCTCTGGAGGGGTGGCGAAGACGGGGGGCAGGGTGGGCACGCCCAGAGGCAATGACCCGAGAGAGCAATAGACAATTTGCTATCACTACTTGGAAGGTACAGAGTCTTCAAGGAAGGAGGCTGAGAAATGGTGGAACAGCCTGGATGATCCCTCTGCCTACCCACGTTCACTTGGAATTTAGGTAGAGTGGTTCCTACAGGCATTCCAAAGTATGCCTATGTTTACACTGGTACTCCCTGTCTTCTTTACAGGCGTGTCTTCCCACGGATTACAGGCGGACTGAAACTGGTGCACCATTCCCATCAGCAAGGACTTTCTAAACCCCGGCTGTAAGGCTCCCCGGCTGTTCAGAGGGTGGAAAACACACGCGCGGGACAGGTTCCTATTTCCGAGGACCTTATCATCTAGTTGATGGGGAATGATGCCAACAGGGTGACAGACACAAGTGCAGAATTCAGGGCGTGCAGAGTGGGCTTATGCTCTGGACCCAGAGACGAGGGGAAAGGTCCTCTGGTGGGGCTATTAGCAGCCAAGTGCACTGGATCCTGAAAACAGGGGAAGGATTTCAACCAGCGGAAACTGAACGGGGAGCAAAGGGGGACACTTCGGTCAGTGGGAAGGATGAGAGCCCAGGCAGGAGGAGGAAGAAAGAGCAGGGCCACAGGAAGGACGGGGGAGGAAGGAAGATGCGGGGTCACACCTCTCCCCCGTCCTCCCAAGAACGGCCCGAGTCACTGTCTTCACATGTCCCCCTCACTCAGCGTACACATGTGCTCCTCCTTGCGCAGCTACAAGCTCCGCACGGTACGGAGGGCCTACGCTGATGCTCTGATCAGTGACTGTTTGCACGAAAAGGCCAAGGAGGCAGCAGCTTACCCAAGGCGTCCGTGGCATTGACCTGGAGGATGAGCCAGTTGTGGACGTTCTCCTTGTTGGACCCAAAGATGGTGAAGACGGTGCTCTTCTCGCCGGGTTCTGTGAGGAGCCCATACACAAACACCGGCCTCTCGGAGAAGATGAACGTTTTCCAGGTCTCCCCTTCGTTGGTGCTGTATCTGTCCACAGACGAGGAAGAGGATCCTTGCAGTTAGTCTCTAGGGCAAAGGCTTGGTTCCCAGATAAGATTCACTGGGGCGGGCAGGGTGAGCCATTGGTGGGGCTCCCTGGAGAAATGGCTGAAGCAGGGAACGTTCAGGGTTGAGGCAGAAAGCAAGGAAGTGCTCAGGGACTAATGGGATCGGTGCAAAAGGACAGAGCAGCCAGCTCGATGGGCTCTCCAGCTGGTCAGTTTGGGACAATTTGAACATAGAAAAATGATGGGAATAGATTTTGCACTAAGTAAAAATAGGGTACGGGTCTCTGAATGATCCTAAAAGGGACAGAGAAGGGAAGGAGGGAAATGTTTTCCTTAGATTACAGTTACATTACAATACACGGTCTACGTTGGAAACAACGACAGCATGAGAAAAACGACCATCCCATCACCCACGCTCTAATAACTGCGCTGGGCCACATGACCACTGGACGCTAAGGCCACTGGGGGGAAAGAGTGCTGGGGACCAGGGTGCTCACATGGTCTAAAGCTACGGACCCCCAGAGGAATCACTCACTACCAAAGGGGAAATGCAATTCCACAGCGGACCAGAGCCACAGCCTTCACCAGACGCAGCACCATAGCCAATGGGACAACCTGACGTTCCAGGCCTCCTGGATAAAACACTGCGAACATCACATCAGCTACCTGCTAGCCTGTACCACCGGACAAGTCCAGCGTGGGCAACATGCTGCGTGGTGACTGGTCTGGATGCTTCCAAAGCCGAAGCGAGGTCATGAAAAACTTAACAAACCAACCAAAGAAGGCAGGAGGCTTGTTACGCAGACTGAAGAGGTGTTAAGGGCCACAGGCAGTGTGTCAACCTTGAATGAACCGTGGACTGGGTGCAGGGGGGCTGGGGTCAGTGCATACACATAAATATAGTGGATAAGGGAGACTGAGCTCCCGTTCGTTTTCTTAGGTGTGATAACGGCATTCTGATTGCAGAGGAAAATGCCCCATTTATTGGAGATACATGCTTTCAGTATTTAGCTGTGAAGGGCCGTGACGGCTCCAACTTGCTTCCCCGTGACTCAGCGAAGAGGGACAGGCAGATGGGAAGACAGGCAGAGAGGACGGACATGTAACGGACAGAAGGAAGGCAGGCTGGCAGTACACGAACTGTCGATTCTGAGCGAACGTGTGCGGAGTGTTCTTTACACAACTCTTCTACCTTTCCCTGCGGCCTGACAGATTTTGAGGTTGGAGGAAAAAAAATATGTGCAGAGAAAAGTCTCCAAGGAGGACTACCTCAGAACGAGAAAGCAAGCTCTTGAAAAAAATCAGCACTGAAGAAACTGTGCTGATTTTATATTATCTTTTGTATTGAAGGGGAGGAGGAGGAGGGGAAAATCTGCCCAACACTTGCTTCATCACCCAGTACCCTAGCGACATGCTCAGCCTGAGAAAGCACTCAGGGAGAGCTTCCTTTAGGACCCAGCGCTCTAGCTCTAATGATACCCAAAACTTCTTTCTTCCACCCTTCCCATATATTTGAGATTTTTAGGGTGACCCCCTCAACATCCTCATCCCTAACATAGATCTTTTCACAACATCCTGTGATCCAAACACTTCCTCCCCAGTTGAGATTACTAAAATGGATACTTTGGCAAGAGGCTTCAGGTTCAAAGGGGGGAGGGGGAGGCTACAAGGCCACACAAATCATGAACGTCAGGGAGGACTAAGGGACTCCTCTACAGATCCCCCAAAGAGGACAAATTCTCCTCTTGTTGGAACACTCCTGGTTGAAGCTAATTTTGAAACCTATCCGGGGAGAAGTGAGCTAGTTCACTTGCCTGGTACCAGTACGACGAGCTAAGGGCAAAGATTTCCTCCAACCTCAAAATCTGTACCACTTTTAGAGCAAAACAAACCAGCAGCATTGGTCAGTCCGTTATCCAGACAGGATGGTCCTGAGCTGTCCATCTGCTCTGTGAGAATGCTGGAAGGCCATCTATTTGCACATTGCTTAGTTAACGTGATTTAAGAGCTCTTCGAATCCCAGATAACCATAGGAAGCCAAGCATCCCATTTCTTGAGGGGCTCCCAGAGGCCTCTGGGTGGACGCCTGAGTGAGGCGAAGAAGCAGGTGCATGGCCAAGCACAGCCATGTATTCGAGAAGGAACTGTGCTTTCAGAAAATGATGCCTTGTTCAGAATTTCGGGAAGGGGCAGGTCACATCACCACTACAACAGTTTGGGGGATCATCTACTCTGCACCAAGTTCTGACCCCTAGGTCAGAGGACCCGTTTTTCTGACCTGAAAATGACAAGAACTTTGGAAGAAAACAACCCCCCATCATGTCTGTGCTCCTATAATCATGAAAGGCCATACAGAGCCCCAACTTTTAGGAATGGAGGATTCAAAACGTTCAGATAAAATGCAGTCATAAACCCCATGGTCAAAAACTCTCAAGAGGATGGGAAGGTCATTTAATAGAAAAAGGCAATATAACATAAACAGAACCCAACACGCACTAAGCAAGGGAAGTGTGGCCAGGTACTCAGCTGAGGAGTATCTGTGTGGCTGGCTGTCCAGAAAGGTCCTTGATGAACTCAGATTTTGAACAGCATGTTCACGATGAGAAATGAGTCTTATAACCAAAGGCAAAAAGGTCAAAAGCAACAGCGATCTGCTAGTTAATTCCAGCTGTAATTCTTACAGCAAGTGGTCTGTGGGAACAGTGGCCAAACAAATTCAGAGTCAAATTATAAAAATAAGTGGTAGATTAGTGGGTCAGCAGGATGGTGGGTTGGTTGCCTGGTAAATTCTACAAAGAATTAGCAAAAAATTCTGTAAAGAAATAGAAAGGATCATCCTTCTGATGCTGAACGGTATAAATAGTAATAATAGGGGAAAAAGGCAGAACCACTCAATTTCTTTTTTTTTTTTTAAAGATTTTATTTATTTATTTGTCAGAGAGAGAGAGAGAGAGTGACCACTGGCAGACGGGGGCAGAGGGAGAAGCAGGCTCCCCGCCGAGCAAGGAGCCCGATGTGGGACTCGATCCCAGGATGCTGGGATCATGACCTGAGCGGAAGGCAGCCGCTTAACCAACTGAGCCACCCAGGCGTCCCGTCAATTTCTATTTTGGTTGTATCTTTATCAAGAAGAATGATCTTCAAACTGGACAAGATAGGAAAAAAATGAAGAAAAAACTAGGGATATTAAAAGAAAATAAGCAAAAAAGAGAGGACATTCTAGGGAATGGAAAGACTTAAAAATATGATTGCAGAGTTCCTTCTAAGAATCTCTGACAGAATCATGGAGGACAGACAGAGATCTCTCAAAGCCCAGAGGAGGAAGAGTAGCTTTACTCCCCTGAAGAAGAAAAAGTGGTTTCAGCTGGGGTGGCTCAGTCATTAAGCATCTGCCTTCGAATCAGGTCATGATCCCAGGGTCCCGGGATCGAGCCCCACATCGGGCTCCCTGCTCGGCAGGGAGCCTGCTTCTCCATCTCCCCCTCCCCCTGCTTGTGTTCTGCTCTCACTATCTCTCTGTCAAATAGATAAATAAAATCTTTTTTTTTTTAAAAAAAAAGGATGGCTGATCTGATGGATCTTAAAACAGAAGGCAATCCGTCAGGGTTGGGACTCCCAAGGTTTCACACAAGAGTCACAACAAACAAATCCCATTTTTCATTTTTCAAGGTGATCCTCAATTGGAAGAAGAGGGCAATAATACAAAATATTCTTTTTTCATAAGGATCTCTGTGGGCCACATGGCTAGATAAAATTCACTGCTGGTGAAACAAACCCCAAGCGTGCTGATTGTTGACATATGGTGTGACCTCAACCCAAAAGGAGACCTCCTTCCCATACAGCTCGACGCCTTCGTCAAAGATATGAGTAACACCACGGACAGTCAGTCCACGGGATTCGCAAAGCAGACAAGGCTAAAGGCACCGATAATGCAATTAAGGCCCAAACAGGGTTCGAAACGCTTTCATTACATCGAAAGGAGAAGCGAAAATGAGAATGAACTTCCACATGTTGTTTCACAAAACCGACCTGCTCAGATACAAGATGGAGAACATCTCGTCTTTAATAAAATTCGTAAGGAAAAAGGGATCTCCATGTTTTGTGGTTAAACCGAACTTGAGCTTCTGGTACAAGTCACAGCGGAGATCGAATCTCAAAAACACGCTGAGCAAAGGAAGCCGAATGCAAACACAGGAAATTCTGGAAAAGGCAGAACTAACCTACATGGTAAAAATGTAATCACACCATCAGTCACCTCTAATTGGGGTGGGGCAGGGGGGGTTGTGTTGGCTGGGAAGGGGCACGCAGGTCTTTTCTGGGGTGACAGAAATTCTCCGCATCTTGACAGGCGCCCTCCAGAACAGATTAACGGGTGTTCACAATCCAAGCATCTCATGGTATGTAAATGGAAACCTCAATTTTTTAAAAAAAGGAATTCAGTAGAGGGGCGCCTGGGTGGCTCAGTGGGTTAAGCCTCTGCCTTCGGCTCAGGTCATGGTCTCAGGGTCCTGGGATCGAGCCCTGCATCGGGCTCTCTGCTCGGCGGGGAGCCTGCTTCCCCTTCTCTCTCTGCCTGCCTCTCTGCCTACTTGTGATCCCTCTCTCTGTCAAATAAATAAATAAAGTCTTAAAAATTTGGAAAAAAAAAAAAGTAATGCAGTAGAAGCTAAAATGCTGGGGAGGCTGTCAGAAGTAAAATCAGTCTTGGGGGTTCATAGGCAGGAACTGAGTATTCCGAGCCCCGTCGGTGTGAATCCCTGTATGCTGCTGGGGACAGACCCGGGCCCCACACGTGAGGGCGCTGACATGGGGATGTGGCCTAAAGGATACGAAGATGGTGGAAAGTCACAGCATCGGAGGAAAGGAAGAGGAGCCGTCCACCACGGAATGGGAGACACGCGAGAGGGATGAGGAGGGATGAATTCCTTTTATTCATGAAGGACTAGATGGATAAAGCGGCAGAAGGAAGAAACGACCAACAAGCCATCTGAAAAGTGGAACGAAATCCCCTCTGGTCTGGCCACTCCCCACCACTGCAAGTGTCCAAGCAAAGACGGGCAGATCTTCCATCGCAGACGTCAAGGGAAGATGCACGCCGGGCCTGGGAGGCCAGAGCGGATGCTGGGGCATGTGTGGATTCCCGCTGGACCTCTCCCCGCGCACAGCCCAGGGCAGTCCGGTCCGACTCGTCCAAATCCACATGCCTCCGATGGCCCTTCAGGGCCTGCTCCTTTTCCCCACTCCTCCAGGAGGGGTGTGACTGGCTACAGCAGAGCAGTCCTGCGGACTTTGCCCCAAAAATGCTTAGTCCCCCACCCCCCAGCTTCCGTTCTCACCTCCAGTCTTGCTTCTTTTACATTTATCCACCTTGGCTTGCTAGGGCCCAAGCACTGTAACGCAAGCAACTCTAGCTACGTCATTCCCCTACTGAAAATCCTAAAGGGACAGGATCACTTCAAAAGCCAAGTCTGATCTCTCCAGTGCAGTACGCACGGTCCTCGAGCACGGTCCTCGAGCTCCCGGCCCTTACCTACAGCTCCAGGCCCCCACCTACACCTCCCTTAATCCCCGCCTCTCACCACCCCTTTCCTGCAATCCAAATTCCATCTTACTAAAGCCTTACACCTTCCATGCTGATTCACGCTGGGCCTTCTTTCCCCAAGGTCTTTCTAACTCTGAAATGGCACTCCAACCTTGCTCAAGCTTCCTCTTCCCCTTCCCTCCTCCTCCTGGCCCCCATTCCTGGCTCGCACAGCCCCCGGTGCTCCCTCTACCTTACATTCTACTCCGTTTTCATGGCCTGATTTTGCAAGCATATCCTCCTAGACTGCCATGTGCCAGCAACAAACCCCCTTACTCACTTTTCTGCCCCTGGCCCCTGGCACCTTTCCTGGCACACAGAAGGGTAAATGTTAATTAACATTTGCTAAAGGAGATGAAATGAACGGCACTGTATTTTTTTCAACCCCATCACTGAGTCTCCGTTTAAAAGGTGGTAATACCCGCTCCACTACAACCCAAAGGCCAGAGAAATCAAGTGAGGGTGGAAATGTCACAGGTGGGGATGGTTCTGCAAGTGTCCCACTGAGTGTTACCCGTGGCATCAGGAGCTGCCACCAAGCGTGCTGGTGAAATGCCACCTCGCACATTCTGGAACCCAGAGGTTGCTTCCACAACTCAGGTCCTGAAAAAACAGCTGCTGGGTGTAATCTTTGCACGACCTTTTAGGGACTCCTGGAGGAAAGCCCTACGAAATCAGAAATCTCCCATGAGGAAAGAGGCTGTTGGGCAAGTCCGAAATATTATTAGTAACTACCAAGGACAGCATTTTGCTGGCAGCTGGCAGGTAAACCAGCAAGAAGAAATGGAAATTGATCTCTTTCAAGATCAAGCCCATGAATTTGTGTTAATGAACTTGTGCTTGGGTCTATTTTTTTTTTTTTTTTTTTTTGGCCAAAGTTCAAGAACACAGCAGCCCCTTCTCTGAAGGACACAGGCATTATACACAAGGAAAACCTGCCTCCCCTGAGCAGGTTCACCGTGACAGCATGCTGATCGAATGAATATGTGAATCCCCAGAACGGGTTCTTATTTGCTCATTTCAGACATGTAGATACAGGAGCAAAACAAAGTGTTCCACTTCTTGCTCTCGATTTCAATTAGCAGTAACAAAGGTAGCAGACTCAGTGGAGAGTCGAGGCAGAAGCCGAGACAAATAACAGTCAACTCTCTGTTATCTGGGCTAATCGAGGAAAAAAAGACATGAATAATGTAAAGGTAACAACAATTGAAATGAAACAAAACAAAAACCTCACTCTTGCGTTAAGCAATGTTCCAACCTCTGTCCCTACTAAAACTCTTATGGGGGTTCCTGATGTTATCCCGTGTGGCTTTCCTCCCTAAGGGTCTGGGTCAGAACACTTCATTTCAGAAAGAGCCCTTCCCCTGGCCCCTCTCTCCAGCTGGCTCAGAAACAGAGCAGAGCCACGGGGGGCGTGAGCAGCCCCTGATGGACACCTGACTCCCCTTTGCACACGGGGGACCTAGAACAATGCCTGGTGCATTGTCCATATTCATTGTTGTCATTGACCCGAGATAACGTCTAACAAATAAGCCCAAGTTCCAGCTTGGGCCCTACCGACTGACAAGTCACGTTATTTCCCCGTGTGAAAACAGGGGAAGGTGGACTGGGCCAGCCCCAGTGCCTCTGGGGAAGGGCATACATCCAGGGTGGCCCCCTTTCCTACCTGAGCTCTAGAGACTGTCATTTACACAGTGGACGGCGGGAGGGGTCCCCTCAGAGCCATGCACCTGTCACACGACCACACCTATTCCGGTTTTATAAATCAATAAAAAAAAATATGCAACCTTGGAAGAATGAGTGTGCACAACCTATTTACTGACTGATTGAGCATTTACAAAGTGCCTGTGAGCCTGTCCAGAATAGAAATACTATTGAAAAGACCTTGCTGATGAGTTGAAGAATTCAGGCGTATAATGAAACGGTAACTAATGTTAAGAAGTCCATGTGTGATCGATGCCCAATTAACAAGCCCACCAGTAAATGCCGTGAGACTCCAGGAGAGACATCACTGTGGTCGAGGAGGCCAGACTCGAAGGGGCCCGAAGCCCTAGCTCGGCAACAGAAATCCTTCCTCTGTCCATGCTACGCTTTCACAGTAAGTCATCGCTGTGGTCTGAGGCTAGGAACTAGCTACAGTATTACTTCCTGCTTGTCTTCTGATGAAGCTGATAGCACACAGTGACAGATCAAAAGAAGAGCAGCAGGAGAAGCAGCAAAAAAATCCGAGAGCGACCTACTGAGGGAGTGCCAGGTGGCTACACAGATTGAGGCCAAGCTCGGACTGATATTTGGGACACATGCACCTGTCAACAGGAAGCCAGACTATATCCTCCTACTTGCAAATGCTCTATGTGAACCACATGCACAGATATCTCCAAATAGCCTACAGAAGTAGAAGGGGGCTGCAGTGCCTGTAATCCTCGAGCCCACCAACCCCGTGGTCATTTTTTAAGTGTCCGGGGAGGGCACGGCCATCTTCTGGCGGTGGGGTTTATTTTCCCGGTCGTATTTGGCTCCAGCTAGTGCAGCCATGACGCTGCGTTTCCCTGAGCCCATATGCACCGACAGATGGTGTCAGAGGACTAGAATCATGCTAACTACTTTGGGGGAGCTGGCTTAGAATGCAAATGCCATCTGCAGAGAAGTTAAACAGGGAACCTCAGAAACGGACTCTACGATCGGGCGGCCACGCGGAGCGGGACACGTATGCTGCCCAGGAAGCCGAACTGTGTCCCCTGCTGTCGTCCTCACACAGCCGAGTCCCCACCATCACACGGCTGACTTGTGCATCTAACCCCTGGAGGATGGGTTCCCGACGAGGGAGGGGACAGATCGCCTTTATTTCTTTACGTATGCACTTCCCAGCACAATTCGTGCTTGCTGAACGTGTGAGATGGGAATGGATAAATTAATGGGTAAATCAATAAATGGCAGCAGAGGTGGGGGAAGCACGGTGCTTGGTGACTATACTCCTCTGACCGAACGCCAGTGGGAATGTGGATATGGCACTGTGTACAACAGGACTGGCTTCCGGCTCTTGACCCTAAGAGAGCTGCAGACTAGCACCGCACAGAGCTGAGATCAGCCAGACACCATGCTTTGCTTCCGTCTGCCTGAGGCCAGCCTACTCGGCACAGGTCGAATTTACCACGCGGGAAACCAGAGGCTAAGATCTCTCTTTTCAAACCGCCCACCTCTCTCTTGCTGCTGGCCCCGTTTCTAAAAGCAGCAAAGGAAGAGAAGGCTTTCTTCTTTGCATGAAACGAGACCATTGCTGAGGCCTCCCCGTCCTCCTTCGGCAACACATCCCATGGGTTCGGGGCAAATATGGGGAGAAGAGAGGGCCAGTCTGCCCCGACCTACCATTAACAAAATTAACCTTGGTCCTAATTCAGACAAAAATAATCGAAGAACTGGTTCTGATAACATTCGATCAAGTAAGCAGAGGTTACAGACTCTCAACATTCTTGTTTTTCAGAGCAAGACACTGGCAAAGGGTACAGAATGGGATTTAACGTCACTAACAAATGGGGGCATCCTCGGCCAGTGACTGGACCTTGTTGAGTCTCAGTTTCCTCATTTGTAAAACGAAGCAGTTAACCCCAAACGTCCCTTCCAGTCTGTTGGTATGAATCCCCAAAGCAAATGTGTCAACAGCAAAAATACTGGTTACCAAGTAGGGTACATTTCAAAATAATTAATCAGGTATTATTATTATTTATTTTTCCTTCCTGTTCCTATTATCACTCCTTCTAGGTCACACACCACGCAAAGATAGACAAGTTGACATCTCTAGTTAATTTTTTAGTCATCATGAATTTATATTTCTATAAAGCTGTATTTGCCGGAATCAATAAAATGGTATCCTTTGATCCTTATAAGGCCCCCCTCCTTGAGATAGGAAGGACAGATCATTATCCCTCTTCTATAGATAAGGAAAGTTGAAATAATTTGCTGAGGTCAATCTACTTGTACTCATAGACTTACATCTGGGAGAGCGGTGTGATGTCAGGAGAAAAAGTTTCATCAGAGACACTTACTTCAGCTCATTGGTTTCCATGCCCTGGGCGATGGCCATGATGATGCCGCCATGATCTCCCCAAGTATAGTAGTGAGGTCCAGGAAGTGCCTGAAGAGGAAAAGCCAGTGCTGATGCCACCGCTCTGGAGTGACCGGGCAGAAACCATGCACACCACACGGGCACACACACGCACAGACACATACAGAAGCACATGGCCGTGATGCCAACCACTTGAATCCAACATTCAGTTTCCAGAACACATTCACATCCATTCCCTCCTTTGCTCCACACAGCGGTGAGGACGGGACAGCGACTTCTCACAAACCCCAATTCTTCCCCCAGATGAAGAAACAAAGGTTGGCATTAAAGCAGCTGACTGTAAACAGCAGGGCGAGGAGTCAAGCCCCAGTCTCTGGCCCTCCCCCGTGAGAGATTACAATTCAACTGGAGTTTCTACCATGAGTGTACAAACCCACGGCAGCCCATCCTTCCTGCCGATCACAAGAAAAAACTGGGAACAAAATACAAAAAAAGGGCTGCCCAAGGATGCTGAAAAGGAAACAAAATCAGGCGGCCTGTGGCGAGGACTTCAAACCTGAGGAGTCACCACGAGGCTGGGGTTTCCTGGTGTGGTTTTGCCCCAAGGGAAAGTCCCAGTCCTGGAACACCTCAGTCCCAGGTGGATGGCCACAGTGTCACCAGAAACCATTTCTGCAGGCCGGGGAGAATGTGCTTGAAACGCCAGCAGGGAGAGTATCAAACAAGTAAATCCTCCGTATATGAACTCACACAACACTCACCCTAACCTCTAACACTTGTATGGAGCAGACTGAAACCAACAACACAGCAAAGGGTTAGTGAACACAATGGAGAGTTGGCACTGTCATCCTCAGAATGCAGGAAGGAACCCACGGTCTGAACCTAAGCAGATTCACTACACACTAAAACGAAAATACCCACATCCTCCAGAAGACTGTATTCCATGCATGTCATTCACATGTCCAGGAGACAACCCAAAATAACTCAACACAGACACCTGCCAACGAATCGTGTCCAGTTCTCAAGGGAAAAGGCAATCAACAGGTGTCAACCCCACCAAGACGGTTCAAATGCTGGAATTACCAAAGACTTGAAAATAATGATCATAACTGTGTCTCATGGGATAAAGGAATACACACTTGAAATGAACAAAAGACAAGAATTCTTCCCAGAGAAGTGGAAGCTATCCTTTAAGAAAAGAATTTTAGAACGGAAAAATATAACATGTGACATTAAGAAATTCATGAATGAGCTCAAAAACAGAATGGAAATGACAGAGGAACTGGTGAACACGGTGAGAAATACAGAATGGAGAAATTACCTATTCCAAAGAACACTCAAAAAAGAATGAAGAGGGAAAAAGCCCCAAAGACAGCGAGGATAATAATAAAAGGTCTAGTGAGTATGACTGGAGTCCAAGAAGAACAGGAAAAAAGGGACCGGAGCAGGAAAAAAAATTTTTTTTTGAAGAAATAGTGGCTGAAAAGTTGCCAAATTTGGTAAAAAGACATACATTTATAGACTCAAGATCAGCCTACCCAAACAGGATAAACACAAAGAAAACCACATGTAGAGACATCACAGCAAAACTGCTGAACAACAAAGATAAGGAAAAAGCTCCTGAAGCCTTTAGACAAAAGGACAAAAGGACAGATTGCATGTAAGACAGTGACGACTGAGAGAAAATCGCCATCAAACCAGAATTCTATATCCAATGAACATATCTTCTGGGAAGGAAGGGGAAATAAAGAGATTCTCAAATGAGGAGAAAACCAAGAAAATGTGTATGGTAGATATGTGCAAGAAGAAACGGTAAAGGAATTTCTTAAGGCCGTAGGGAAACTTAACAGGGGGATACAGGGCTTCTCAGGAATGAAAGAAGAGCAAAAGAAATATCTGGGTAATTTTCTCTCAGTGCTTTAAAGATGTTCTACAGCCGTCTTGCCTCTCTGGTTTGTGATGAGAAATCTAGAGTCATTTCAGTCGTCACTTCAGAGAGCTCCCAGGTTGGCGACCACGTCCACAAGCTGGGAGGTTGGCACATCGCAACGCCATGGGAACAGAAGCTCCCGTGCCTAGGATCCTTCCAGACCTTGCCCCAACGGACCTCTCCATCCAGGCGCAGCCTTTGTAATACCCTTATAATCAACTGGATGTAAGTGAGTATTTCCTGGAGTTCTGTCAGCCATTCCAGCAAATTCCTGAGCCCAAGAAGGGGGATCAGGGGAGCACCCGATTTACAAGCTGGGCAGTCAGAAATATGGGTGACAACTTGGGACTTGCAATGAGCATGTTAAGTGGGGTGGGGGGGAGGCAGTCTTGTGAGCCTGAGCCCCTCACCTGTGGGGTCTGTGCTAACTCCAGCCAGCTAGTGTCATGACATCCAGTGGGTGTCCAGAGAACTGGAGAATTGCTCACTGTGAGGGGAACCTCCCTAGCATTTGGTATCAAGAGTAAAGGAAAAGAGGGTTTTTTTACACTATATTACATATTGCCATATTACTACATATTAGGGAAGGGAAGAAAAGGAAGAGAGAGAAAGAAATAAAAGACATAAAGATCAAAACGGAAGAAATAAAATAGGTTCCTATGTGCAGATGATTATCATCTCTTAAACAAAATCTACAAAACAACTACTAACACTAACGAATTATTTTAGCAAGGCTGCAGAATACAAGGTTAATCAATAAAAATCAACTGTATTCCTATATCCCATAATAAAAATTGTAACGTAAACTTGAAAAAAAAAGTATTTACAATAATACGGAAAATTTGTAAAATATCTAGCAATAAAACTAACCTACAAGGTATATACAAGGCCTCCACATTGAAATCTAAAAAAATATTGCTCAGTGAGATTTAAAAAGAAATGAAAAGGGGTGCCTGGATGGCTCAGTGGTTTAAAGCCTCTGACTTCAGCTCAGGTCATGATCCCCGAGTCCTGGGATCAAGCCCTGCACCGGGCTCTCTGCTCAGCGGGAAGCCTGCTTCCTCCTCTCTCTCTGCCTGCCTCTGCCTACTTGTGATCTCTGTCTGTCAAATAAATAAATAAAATCTTTTAAAAAATAAAAAAAAAGAAAAAGAAAAGAAGAAACATACTACATTCACAGATCAGAAGACTAAGTAGCACTAAGAGGTCAACTTTCCCCAAATTGATCTACAAATTCAATGCAATCCCAGTCAAAAAATCACCAGAGGAGGAACGAGACCCTGCTTTCTCCCCAGAAGGAAATCACTTGCAGATGTTCAAATCCCAGATTACCCCACCATCAGAAGGTCCAAACAAACCACAAGCCTGTTCGCTGAGGAGAGAACACCCAATTTCAAAAGGAATGTCTGGCTCCAATGAAGAGGAGGACAGCTGCTTAATCCTTCCCATGGGGGCAGAGCAAGCATGCTCCCCAAACTCCAAACCGTTCACCCTTTTGGACTACCAGGCCTTCACCTCGTCTTAACATCCGAACATGTGAATATGGTCTCCACCTTGCTGGCTAGTTGTTAATGTAGGCACACCTCCAAGGTCCCAGATCCCTCGGCCTCAGGGATGGGAGGCCCTACCTACTTCACAGGAGATAAGATAAGTGATGGGTCCCTGCCAACTGCACAGAGCCAAAGGAATGTTGGGTATCACCAATGCTTTACATAGGATGGATATATACAAATGTGTATATATTGCGTTCCCAAAAGGAAGCACCATGAGGGGACCCCTCGGTGGCTCAGTCAGTTAAGCGGCTGCGTTTGGCTCAGGCCATGATCCCAGAGTCCTGGGATCGAGCCCCATGTCAGGCTCCCTGCTTAAAGGGAGGCCTGCTTCTCCCTCTGCCTGCCACTCCCCCGCTCATGCTCTCGCTCTTTCTCTCTCGACCAATAAATAAATTTAAAAATCTTAACGAAGGAAGGAAGTTAAGATGGAAGGAAGGAAGGAAGGAAGGAAGGAAAGAAGGAAGGGGCACCATGAGGCTCGCTGGGTCTTCTAAGAACCACATCCCTCCCGCCATCACGCTCCGCCTACACAAGGTGCTCAATTAAATTCTTATCCTGTGATCTGTTGAGTGTTCCTGCTGGCTCCCCACACGGGCAGCAGAGCCCCTCTAAAAGCAACCCCCACAGAATGAGACCAGCCGTAGTTCCCTTAGCCTTCGTAAATCATGGGAGGCTGGTGAAAGTTCTGTTTTGTTTTGTTTTGTTTAAAGGCTTGGCAATTCTCTAATGCCCAAGGCCGAATTAGCATTCGGGGACCACAGGACTAGCTCTACTCTCGGAACTGGTATCAGCAGTGCTTACGGACCCGAAGCAGCTCTGCAGACGTTTTAAGGCAGAAACGGTCTTCTTCCACAGCGCAGAGTGAAATGGAAGGGCCTGCCCGGCACAGCCCGCCGAGGAGATGCCTGACTTCGATGTCGTTACGATACAACAACAAACGGCCCGTTTCACGCCAGATGCCAGAACAACCCCACGGCCATTTGCTGATAGATCCTGCAAATATTTATGCGGTGCCCCCTCCCTGCCAGGCACTGCTCGGTTCTAGGGGTAAAGAAGTTAAGCAGAGAGACACTGCTTTGTCCCCTCGGGGCATTTAGTTAAATTTACAGTCGTGAGGGGGAGAGAAGGTCTGTTTTTAATTCAAAGGAATATTTCTGGCAACATCACGAGCCCACGTTACAAGGTGCGAACACAAGGTCAGTGCAGCTGACGCTCCCGTGTGGCTCTGGGCACCCTCCTTTAATTTTATCGTCATACTTGGTGCCGCTGGCCTCCCCACGGGCCACACGTGATCCTGAAAGGTGGAGGCACGGCCAGGATCTCTGACAAACCAGAACCCGGGCTGGCGGCTGGGGAGGGGGTGGTGGGGCGGGGGGCGGGGGTGGGAAGCTGACCTCTCGCCACCGGGCTCCCGCGCTGCTAGAAACGTACACGTTCGTCTTGCTTGCCAAGTTCTTTCCCACCGAACCTGAAAGGCAAGAGGAGTAATGACTTTCCACTTCAAGAAGAGATCGGATACTCACCCTGCCCAACCAGAACTGCTGAGTCACATTTAGCCACCACAGATGTCTCACACCATCACAAACGCCGTGGCCACGGCAGAGGTCAGCGGTCCCTGTGTATTCGGCTGCGCGTCCCCGAAGAGCTTAAGACTGCAGCGGGGACAATCGTCGCGGACTTACCGGTGGCGATGATGAGACCAGGAGCGGACTCCTTGGACAGGATGGGCATCCTTCGGAGCTGGAGGTTGAGCAGCTGACTGAGCCGCTGGGCCAGGTGCAGGGAACAGCCCTGGGCGAGCTACGGGACACAAGTGCCAGGCACTGTCAGCACGGGATAGGAGGCCTCCAGCTCCCTCAAAACACAGGCCTGGGTGCAGACCACGCAGCCACACACACAGAAAGGAAATCTGGCTCAAAGGAACCCAGACACAGAGCCCAGCTGGCCCCCCATGTGGATATGATTCTCTGAATCACAAAAAGGCCTCTCCCTGAAGAAAACAGAAAAATATGAGTAAAAAATTCCTCCTGAGACTCTCAGAGAACAGCAATTAGAAATCAGTGCCAACGCAAGTCGATCGAAAGCGATCCCTCCCTCTGTTTTACCCCAGAGATACTCTCGCGTGAGTCGGCACGAAAAAAAAATGAAATGCTTTCATGGGACTTATTTCCTAAGTCCGTAGAGATACATTTCAAATAGGAGGTAAGCAATGCTGTCGGGGGAAAAACCAAGAATCAGAAGTCATCGAGTCTCCCTGATCAGCTCCCCGATGTACCACATGCGAGCTACAAACACCAAAGGATCCACATTAAAACAGATTTAAAGTAGTGAGCATTTGCACAAGGCACCAGCTCTGCTGTGTCCACTGTGAAACAAGTCATTTGACCTGGCCACTTACGTTCGGGTTTTAATAGTTCTGAAAACAATACCGTTTGCCGTGTGGTCACGCCTGATCGTCCTGGCCAGAAAGTCATTGTCAAGTGTTATTCAGCCCTGTCTGGTGTGCTTACGTGAGCAGGTAAAAACAGACACGGTTTTGCCACATATACTCATTTTTATAACAAAAGGATCTCTCTAGCAAATGTCCATCTTGCTAGGATCACAGTTTGATGTGAGCAAACGAGGAAGGTTGAATCTCAAGGAAATATCTGTCAGCCAACCTGTTCTTTCACCATTTAAAATCACAGGTAGAAGCTAAGAGCTCACCAACTGCTGTACAGCTCATAAATAGGTCAGTCGGGGAATAAGCGGGGTTTTAATAATGCCATTAATTCTACTTAACTAGGGCTCAGACCCCAACAGCACACTGAAAAGCAGGCCACTCCCATCCACACAGGCCCGTGCAGAGCTCCTAAATTCTAGAAGCCGCTCCAGAGTAAAGAAGCACCTGGACAGTTGTCCTTTCTACTCATACCCTGCCTCTTTCCAAATTTAGACTTGATGTACAAAGTCGGGACCTACTGCAAAATCGGCAAGAGTAATCAAGAAGTCCGAGGACAGCAAGAGTCTCCAAGAAAATTTTCCCCAGTGGCCAGAGCTACAGCATAGAGTACAGTCAACACACTTCATCATGGGCAAACAAGACTCAAAAATCCAGAAGATCAGGTAACCATCTAACTAAATGTTACAGTTTTCCCCAAAATTACTACTACGTGATTTTTTTTTTCTGAGTTCCTTCTGCCTATGTACATTATATATTCCAGATCCCTGAGGTGAGGCAAAAAGGGAAGTGTGGGGCATCATATAAAGCCAAGGAACTCAGTCCACAGAATGTTCTTCTGAGGGATAAGAACAGAGCTGCTGAGGCGGGTAGGAACACTTACTGAGGGCAAATAATACATTTTAGTATTCCCAGCTTTTCAGATGGAGCCACAGATTGGGAAAACTGTAGAACCCTAAATTATATTCAGGAAGGCTTTTTTTTTTTTTAAGTTTCACAGAAATAAAAAACTTACATCAGAATTTCCCAAATTTTCTTGCTTTGCAGCACAATTAGTGTCCTCATAAATTTTTTATAGCAGCTTCAAGCCAGAAGAAATACCAACATTTATTGTTTTACATAGTTAAGACCAAACAACTTAATAAGTAGTTCTAATAACTTAGCGGCAGTTCAAAATAATAGTATGCGTGCGTATGTAAATACATACACACACACATAGAGAAAGAGAAAGAAAACAAAATTTCTATTTCACTCTTAGATAACCACAATTTTATAACATGGGATGTATGTACCTGCTGGGTACCACGCCCCTTCTCAAAGTTTAGAGTCATATTAGATCCCACCACTGTCATTACCCGTTCCACCCTGATTTTCTCCCTTGTTTTTTTATCACATCAACTGCTAGGAAATCCAGCTTCGCACAAACAGGATGCCTTCCAAAGAAATTCAGCATGAACTCATTTTGAAATGAGGAACTAAACTCAAGATGGTACTTGCCATGATGACCAACAAATACCAAGGACCTTGTGTTTCCCTCAAAAAAATTTAAAACATCCCAGAGTGCCCCCTGGGAGTTCACTACGGCAACCCCTAGGTGCCCTGCTGCGGAGTTTGAGAAGTGTAAGGGCAACATAATAAGCAAAAAAATTTGTAGTAAAACTTCACACAAGACGAAAGCATCTCTACCTCACAGTTGATTTTTTCTCCATATTCTGTGAAGGCTGGAGCCTGAAGGAACTCCCAGGTACCCCCTTTGTCAAAGGTGATGACTGATCTCATGTTCTCTTCATTCATGGAACCATTAATCAGAGTAGCGATGTAGACTCCTTGCAACCCTTCCACGCGGTGGAAGTCCGCAAACGGCTCATTTGCAAAATACCTACAGTAAGAGAAAATAAACAGCTGTGAACCTGAACTGATATTTCCTTGGTATGTTTTTATTGCAAATGACATAAAATTTAACTGTTGAGAAGTACAAAATTCAGTGGCATTAAGCACATTCCCAATGTTGTGTTGTACCAGCATCACTATCTTGTTCCAGAATTTTCCACATCTCAAAAAGAAACCCTGTACCCACCAGCAGTCATCGCCCCTTTCCCCTTGCCCACTCCAGGCCCAGGCAACCACCACTGAGTTTTCTGTCACTACAGATTTGCCTATTCTGGACATTTCATATACACGGAAACATGCTTTTCTTTATGGTTCTTTTCCCACGGCGTAACATTTTCAAGGTTCACCCATATTGTAACACAAATCAGTACTCCATTCCTTTATATAGATGAATAGCCTTCTCTCGCTCTTTTTTTTAAACGTGCTTGTGTTTTAACTTTGAAGGCTAAGACGCTTATTGGATCAATAACTCCTCGCAGGGAGTTCAGAATGCTGACTACAACACACGGAGCTGATGACAGGGTCACATCTATCTCTTCATTGACGAATTCACCCCAAATCCTCCAGTGAGCCTCGACGAACAGGAACAGGAAGCCAGACTTGCCAGACACTAATCAAAGCGGTGGGCTTACAAGCAGTGGGAATCCAGCGCAAAGGGTTCCCCCAGCCACCGTCCGCACGCTCACAACTCATTCTCTGATGCCCTGATCAGACCCAAGCCCATGGGGTTCCTCTCGGAAAGCAGAGCAGAACTCCTACCCAAGGAAGTAGGATAGAGAGCAACAGTGGTTCTAGAACCTTGAGGTTATACTTCTTAATAGTGAAACAGAGAATAAGGCCCTCCTAGGGCTGGGCTGGGCTACTACTACTACTACTACTACTACTACTACTACATAGCCCTACTATGCTGGGCTACTGATTTCACTGGGAAGCCGTTTTGCCCTGAAATGGTCCATCCATCCCAAATGGAATGAATTTCTGAGAAGTGCTAACCAGAGTTCACACATGGCTTTTAACTGGATGTGTGTCCTTTGTTTAGAAGGGTTCTGAGCCACTGGGCTATGTTAAAAAAAAAAAAAAAGAAAGAAAAGAAAAGAAAATTTTAATTAAAAAAATCACAGAACTGGGCGCCTGGGTGGCTCAGTGGGTCAAACCTCTGCCTTGGGCTCAGGTCATGATCTCAGCGTCCTGGGATTGAGTCCCGCATCGGGTTCTCTGCTCAGCAGGGAGCCTGCTTCCTCCTCTCTCTCTCTCTGCCTGCCTCTCTGCCTACTTGTGATTTCTCTCTCTGTGTGTCAAATAAATAAATAAAATTAAAATTGAAAAAAAATCACAGAACTGCTTTTTTCCATTATCCACTGTGCAGATCTTGAGCTGGAGGAGTGCTCTCTGTCTCCTCAGACAGAAAGAAGCACACTGTAAGCTCTGAGGCAGAAAGGGAAAATATTTAAAAAGCATTGACAGAGCTACTTCAGACTAAGAGACCGAACAAAATTCTAAATAAGATACTGGTGTTGAGACCAAATATTCTGACATGTGGTTTCCTTAGGTCTACGGGAGTTATTTTTCGGTTGCTTCCTTAGAAATCAGTTGAAGATCCATCACCCACCGGCTCTGTGTTCATCTGTTCACCTCAGCATTGGATCCCATCATCACGAGGCCGCTACCATCAGGTTCAAAGGCTTCCTTCAAACATGAGGGAGGGTCTGGCTTTCTCGCACCTAGATGAGCTCTGCTTCTTCCCTCTGGTCACTCTCCTGGATTTTTGCCTTTCGGTTCCAAGGTTCCAGAAACCTGTTCTCTGTGCCTCACACGCTCCCCAGACTGTCCTGTCAGCTTCTCTGTGGTCCTGTGACAATTCACCTCACCCTAAGTGCCCTCTCTCCGTCCATTTTTCTTACATTTCCTCTCACCAGCCCTCACGACAGCACTTGTCCCCTGCTCCCTGGCTAGCGCCCCAGGGCCCCTAGGCCACCCTCCTGCAGAACCCAAGTCTGTCTCGCCACGCACAACCCAGGCCCTCCTCAGATGCCCCACCAGGCCTGACATCTCTCCACACCTGGCCCTCCACGCAGACATCGCTTGCCATGAGATTTCTTTTTTTTTTTTTTGAGATTTTATTTATTTATTTGTCAGAGAGAGAGAACGAGAGAGCAAGCACAGGCAAACAGAGTGGCAGGCAGAGGCAGAGGGAGAAACAGGCTCCCCGCCGAGCAAGGAGCCCGATGTGGGACTCGATCCCAGGACGCTGGGATCATGACCTGAGCCAAAGGCAGCCGCTTAACCAACTGAGCCACCCAGGCGTCCCTGCCATGAGATTTCTATCCCACACATCTCACTAATGCCAGGAGCACCCCATTAAGAATTCCTTCTCCAGTCCTCTAAGCAAATTAGGACGGGTTCCTTGGCACCACACTTGCCTATTGAGTTCACAGAACAACTCATTTCAAATACCACAGAAAGGCTGTGTTTTGTTTTGTTTTGTTTTGTGTTTTCAAATCAGCCTGCCCACATAATCTGCTAATTCACCCTTATCCCATTTCATCTTGCTGAGAGGCAGAAGCACGTGACAAGTTCACTCACAGGAGACCCTGTGAAGATCTCCAGGCCCTGAGATAGAGTCTAAAGAAAACAACCAGAAGGCTGAGCCTATGTGGTTCTGTGAACGTAGACATAAAACTATTTCCAGTTTCCTGACGGGACTGTACGCTCCGGCACGGCGGGGGTGACCTCTGTGACCACGGAAAGGGCTGTGTGCGTCTCCGAGAGGGCCACACAGTCACCCAACTGGGCTGACTACTTCCTGGGGGAGCTTCTGGCTCCGGCTCTGCCCAGTCACGAGATACCCATCCCGAACACCCCACAAACGTGGAGGATCCAGAAACCTTCGGCGAGCTCTGATTTGTCTACTCCGTAGCGAGGGGCTCTCAACCGTGGGGGGGGGGGGGGATCAGAGTCTGTGAAAGGCTTGAGGAATAATGGGCTTATAATTTTAATTATTAAAAAAGTAAAGAGGGGCGCCTGGGTGGCTCAGTGGGTTAAGCTTCTGCCTTCGGCTCAGGTCGTGGTCTCAGGGCCCTGGGATCGAGCCCTGCATTGGGCTCTCTGCTCAGCGGGGAGCCTGCTTCCTCCTCTCTCTCTGCCTGCCTCTCTGCCTCCTTGTGATGTCTCTCCCTCTCTCTCTCTCTCTGTTAAATAAATAAATAAATAAATAAATAAAATCTTTTTTTAAAAAAAAAGTAAAGAGAATATTATTCACCCGTAAAAAAGGAATAAAACACTGACAATACACTCCATGTGGACAAAGCCTGAACACGTGCAAGGGGCAAGAGGCCGGACCCAAAGGTCACATATTACGCTGTGATTCTGTTTACACAGAATATCCAGAGAAGATAAATCTCCAGAGACAGAAAGGAGATTAGTAGCCGCCAAGGGCTGGGGGTGGGTGGGTGGGGCACTAAAAACTGCTTAGTAGTAAGGGGTTTTCTTTCAGGGAAGTGAAAATGTTTTGGAATTAAAGCTGGTGGTTGTACAATACTGTGAATGCCCTAAGTATCATTGAGTTGTTCACTTTAAAATGGTTAAGCTAATGCTCTGTGAATTTCACCTCAATAAACTACTTTAAAACAAAACAAAACAAAAATGAAAAGAACGCAGGAGCCAGCCCAAGGGCCAGCCGATTGGCAGCGGCCAGGCTGCCACTGACCAAAGCAGGAAAACGTGAGGCTGAATCATGGTAGGAACGGTTTACAACACATTAACATGCACCAAGGAATAAATAACTCGTGAGACTATACTGGGAGGGAAAAAAAAATTAGGCATAAAAGAGGACATACCTCCGAAAGAGCCAAAACAGGGCATGGAAAAGCATGATCAGAGACCAGGTAGAAAGTTCTCCCCTCAGGTCCTGGTGAGTTCAAACCCGAGGTCTGGCTCTTTTCCTCAACACCGGCTCCGCACCCAGCCCTCCCCGATTCCCTGACTCTGCCCGTGGCCATCATTCTGCCAGCAGCTCAGCAAGCAACCGTGGGCCCTTAACTCTCCAGAGCCAAGCAGCCCATCTACCGACAAACCATCAGAATTTGCCCAATTCCGTCATCTCTGCTGCTGCTGCCCTGGGCCCAGCCAACAGCAATCCCTGCCGGCTGGATTGCCATCCCACCCCCACAGCCAGCCTTCCTGCTCCCACACCCCGGCTCCTCGCTGTGAGTCTGCTTTGCACACAGCACTGAGGACGGCTGCTTTGAGACACAGATCACCTGAGTGCTCGTCTGAGACGACGGATAACAATGTCCCTTTATGTTTCAGGTGCTTCCCTTTAGATCAAGCAGTTCACAATTTTTTTAATGGTTAAAAAAATAGAACAGGTTAAGTCAGATGATATCCATCTTCTGGTCAAAACTCTCCATATTCCACCTGGGAAGAAAGTAAAGTTCCTGCCATGCCCTCGAAGGCCTTCTACAGACCGAGCTCTGCTCTCTCAGAGCCTGTCTCTTGGGTTCTCTCCCTCCACCTCCTCCTCCACGTATTGGATCCACCCTGGTCTCCTCCGTGCTCCTAAAATAAACCCCCAGAATCCAACCTCGGAGCCTCCGAGCATGCTGTTCCCTCTGCCTGCAGTGCCCTGCCCCCGGCACCTGCCGGCTCCCTCCCTCTCGGAACTCAGGCACCTGCTGACATGTCGCCAGCCTCGAACAGCCTTCCACGACCAGCCGGTATGAAGTAACACGCTCCCAGTGCCCTGTCCTCTTCATTTGGTTCACTTTGCCTCCCAGCACCTACCACCAACCAGGCAAATTACACCCCTGTTTGTGTTCTGTCCTCCCCCAACGAGAACGGAAGATCCACAGAACAGGGCCCCTGTTTTCACTTTTCGTGGCCGGACACATTATCTCAGTGCTGTGCCCGGAAGAAGGGCTGGCCCCGCGCAGCAGCGTCCTTGCTGAAAGAGCTGGTGACTGAATAAATCACCAGCCTGACGAGAGACCGTGGACGGCAATGCCATGTCCTGTGGCCTGGCGGTCGTGGCCTCGGAGCGGGACCTCACTGCCCAGCGGGCAGCTCCAGCAGAGGGCTCCTTCCGAGGGCAGACAGTGAGCCTCCCCACCGTCGGCCGCCTCACAGAAGACAAGAGAATAAACACACTCCTGGCCCTCAAGGGTCACAGGTCGTTCATCCCTCCCGAGCCATAGACTCCCCCGCAGCCCATGGAAAACGTCCCTTACTACAAAACAGCTCCAAGCCCAGAGGTACGGATAAAGGACAGACAGACAGCACTGGTGTTTTCCACAGACAGCCAGAGAGCAGCACTTGCAATCACAGTAAGAAAAAAAAATGTCAGTGAACCTGAGTCACTCGGAGGCAAGACCCTCAGGGCTCCTCACGCCAGCTCACCCCGAGCCGACATTTTCCAAGTGCCTTTTCCCACGGGCTCAGAGACGACGGAGCCAGACAACTGAAGAGGAGAAACGCAGGGAGCGGCTGACACGGGCTGTGACCCTCAAGGTCACCGGGACCGCCACGCTCAGCCTTGGCATCACCCCCAGATCACCCCAGGGGCTTTGTAAAACCTTCAGAGCCTGGCCACACCCCAAACGGGCCAAACCCCAAACCGGGCATCGGGGTTTCTGACAACTCGCCATCGGAACCCAAAGGTGCAGCTAATGCTTAAAAACACCCAACTTGAGGGCGCGGGTGGTGCTGACGTGAGACAGCGGGCGAGGGACCCACGGCGTCCTTACCTCACCAGCGTGTCGCCGCCCGCCCCTCCCGGGCTGTAGTAGAGCACGTTCTCCAGGGACAGGGAGAACTTCAGGCCCTCTGCCTCCGAGATGTATAAGTTGGTGTGGTTGTTGCTGTGACTGACGCATACAAACACCTGGTCCTCGGAGGCATCTGCGATGTAATACTCCTTTGGAATCAAAAGTCGAAAGATACGCAAGTTAAAAAACACACTCGCACCGTGGGCTTTCCCCAGGCCCACTGAAGTAACGATTTCCCAATGTCCCAGTGACAGGTATGGGCCCAGAGCCCACAGACAGCTTCCCAAACCCTGGGAAAGCTTGGCCAACTTTCTTTTTGGAGGAGCTGAGGCCGCCGGGTTGCTGGAGCAAGCCGCTTCCTGGCAAATGGGGCCCAAAAGCGGGGACCACTGAACTCCATCAATGACCTAAAACCTTCAGTTTAGTTCATAATGTCTCCATCTACTTCCCATGAGGTCTATCATTAGGACCAAATACAATACACGTTCATGTGCATTTCCTTTCCTTTCATTCTCTCTAAGGTACTAAAAGAAGGTGGAAGCCGTAAAAAGCAAAGAATGGACAAGAATGTTCTGCATCTGTGCTCCCAAACCTTCCACCACACCGAATGCTAGCAGCAAGGCCTTCAAATGCCACCTCCTGACTGTGGGTGCTTCTCTGATGACCCCAGCCCACGAGGATCCTTCCTATCCATCTCTACGTTACCATACACACATACTGCAGCCAGGCCTTGGACCATGTGTGGCTTCCTCCTCTGGTCGGCTCTCTGTGTCTCCAGCCTATGTGTTTCTAAAAGGGAGGGACCCAGCTCGTATCCCCTGTTGGAATCTAGCTGCCTACAGTAAAACGAGAGAACATGAGCCGAACAAACCACCCACGGTCACCAGCTCCTCATTCCTTCAGGACTGACACCCTGAGCCCACTGACTCTGGTCCCAAACCTCTCAGCCCATCCGCCTCCACGTAAAGCAAATTAAAGCTCCCGTCCCGCTGCCCTCTGAAAGTAAACAGGGAAAGAAACAGACCAAGATGCCCAAAGTATAATGCTTCTCTCTAGGGGCCAATCTTGAAAGTGACTTCAGGGAGCCTCCATCAGAGATTGAGCTGCCCAGAGTGACATCCCTGCAACACCCTCCCGCTGACCCCTGCATATGGACAACAACACTTCTTTCCACCTCCGCAGCGGACCCCACTCACGTTAATAGGATGCCTTGTGACAAACTGGGCTGGTCGCATGGGCTTCCTGCCAAAGGAGACCCAGAGCTGGACCGAAGATGGCTGCAGACTGCCCCAGAGATGCTGCCAAGGGAGAGGAGGGAAAAAGAAGTTAATGGTGCCACATTATAGCCACTCAAAATAAGTGAAGAAGGAAAGAGAAGGGTCAGACCCCTCCAAGTCTACCAAACATGGCGGAACACAGGGTGACTGCAAATGCACATTTTTGCAACATCGCTGTTTGCTCTGCAGCTTGGGCTGTAATCGCTTGGTTCCAGACAGCTGGTCTGCAGCAAGCACTAGACACCCCCCCGACACCAGATGAGAACGAAGGGCAAAGGGTCCTGCGGCTGAAGCTGAGTGTGGGACGGGGGTGGAGGCTTAACCGGGCAGCCCCCAAGCCCGCCCAGGGTGAGGTCAGCCACACACGACGCACATAAAAACCTATTCCCTTGTTCTTTCCCTCCTATTTTCAGGTTAGAAACATACTCGAATTCAAGGGCTTTAACTTGCACAAAGAGGTGAGGGAATTTTCACTGATTCTCTTTTGAAACCTTTTAATAACTTCTCCCTGATGAACGTTTTTGCTGGAATATGTTCTCTTCGGTAGGGCGCAGGGCATGCCCCATGAGGTCGGCCCTGTCACATTGTGTTTGAGAGATACTGGAGCACAGCGGGAATCTCGAAAATGTGTACAAAAGCACTAGATTAAGAGCTGGCTGTACCACCTCGAGAAGTCACTAAGCCTCTCCAGGTCTCATGCATTCATCTATAAAGCTGAGAAGCTGATTAGGCACAGGATTTCTGTCGATGGGTTTCCAGGGTCCAGGCACCCTATAAATACACAGGCAAACAGTGTGACAGATGTACCCATTCATCCTGCCGGGGAGGGACACAATCTTTACTGGATCCTCAAAAGGGTCAATGATTCAGAAAAAGGTGAGAACCACTGTAAAGGCTCAATGTGGGTTTTTCCAGCTCTGAACGTATGGGACTGCGAACGGAAGCCAAATGGTGCACATCTATCCAGACAGAAAGGGACGCACACCGTCATGTGGACGTAATCACACATGGGCCTATTAAGCTGATCAGAATATTGGGATCACCAGCCGGAAGGGGTTCACATCTGGCTTCATTTATCCTTGACCACATTGCTACTGTTACTATAGATTTTAAATTCCTATAAAGTAAGAAACATACCAATTTCTCTTAACTGTAACTGAATTCCCTGCACTAATATATGTCCAATAGACACTATGTAAAGAGCAAGCTGATGAACGTGAAGGGACACGCACACACATGTTCAAACAAATGCTTAAAAGTAGCTTATTTGAAAGAAGCCAGGTAGGGAAGTACAAAAGACTGCCTTTCCAAAATGTCACACGGAAAACCATGTTAATGGCTTGTATTCAATATGGGGCCAAAGGAAACATGAATCTATTAAAAGTTATTTAAAATTTAATTTTAAATTAAAAATGTAAAACGTATTACCTGAGTGAGAAAACAGTGCCCAGCAAAACTGTCAGGCATAGATCCCAAAAGCCCTCCTTAAGTCAATAAAATTTTTAAAGCTATTCATAAAGGTCAGAGGATCCATGTAAGTTACCCTATATAAATCCCTATAAACATATAGGAATACACAGATGTCCGTGAAACACACACTTTGACGCCTTAAACTTGTTCACTACTTCCCACTGTAATTAAACCTTAGAAAGGAGCCACTTTTCTCAGTGACACCAGGGCCATGATTAGTTAAGCATTCTTAATGAGTGCTGTTGGTTGGCACAAGAATTGAGAATTCATACCAAGGCCGGTCTTCCTCCACAGATGCAAAAGTCAGAGTACAAAGGTTGTAAGAAACCGCAAAACAAACCAAAAAACAACAACAACAACAAAAGAAAGCTCAAAACATATGCGTCCTACTTCCCCCTGGGACAGGATTTCCAAAGCCTGGACAATTTAGGCTCACCCCTAAGGAGTTACTGTAATACTTTCTTGCCACCAAGAAACACATTAACAATTACACTGTGGGACACTGTGGATTGTCGGATAGATGTATCATAAGCTCCTACTAACTTTCCTTAATAAGCCATGGGTTCTTGTGGTTGTTGAGTTTCCCTTTACCACGATTATAAAAGTAAAACATGGGGCGCCTGGGTGGCTCAGTCATTAAGCATCTGCCTTTGGCTCAGGTCATGATCCCAGGGTCCTGGGATCGAGCCCCGAGTCAGGCTCCCGGCTCAACGGGAAGCCTGCTTCTCCCTCTCCCGCTCCCCCTGCTTGTGTTCCCTCTCTCACTGTGTCTCTGTCAATTAAATAAATAAAAATTTTTTTAAAAAATTTAAAAAAGTAAAACATGCTCATGAGAAAGAAACACACAACAGTACGGACGGCTATAAGTAAAATGCGGGCGCTCGGCTCCCTACCCTCCACTTGCTCCTCCTGCCCTCCTCCCCAGGGAGTAACAGGGAACAGGCTCTCGTGGGGTCTTTGAGAAGTGTTCTGTACCATCACCCCAGGCATATTTATATAGTGACAGACAATGCTACACTTACCCAACACCCATTATTCTTTCCTCCTTAGCAATAGGATATTGACGGCCACCCCAAATAAAGCACTGGGGTCCTCCGCCTTTTGCATAACTACTTGTGGCCATGTGACTGAGGACTAATCCAGATCTGTAAGCGTAAGTGGTGTGTTGGGTTTCTAGGAAGGCTGCTTAAATGGACGTAATCAGAAGGAAGGGGTCCTACCGTGGTCTATCTGTCCTTACTCTTTCTGACTCCCTTAAAGACCCAAAGGCTAGTACAGATGTCCTGGACCACGAGGGAATGATGAGGATGGAAATCATTAGTCAAGTGGTGAAACAGAGAGAGGCCTGGGCCCCCAGTGACACCAGGGTATCAACAAACCAGCCCTACGTTGCCTACCTCCAGGCAGCACTGAGGAGAGAAAAATAAGTATCTGTATTCATTAAGCCACTTTTCACTTCTACTCTGTTACCGGTAATTGAACACAATGTCAATTTGATACATGCAATTTTATTTTCCACACACGATGCAGATTGTGGTAGAAATATTCTTGTGCAATTCAACCTTCTTCATTATCAGAGTCTCTTAGGCATCTCTCATTTAACAGCTCATGGGCTCTGACATGATTTCCAGAAGCACTCTTGAGTGAATACACCTGGATATATTACCTTTGTCAGAACCACACAGGAGTGTCTATAGGATGCCGTTCTTAAAACCCCTACGTCAACATTTTCACTTTTGGCAGACGAAAGAGCCTTCCTGAAAGGCCACCCCAGTTAATACAGCACAAATACTTCCACCGGCATCCAGGAGGTATTTCAATGCTTCAGGTTATGCCAGGATTCTAGGGTCTGAAAATGTAGGATAAGATCTTTGTTTCATTTGGTGCTTTCATTCCGATAAGAAAAAATAAATTGATGTAAGTTTCTGAATAATGTGAATTTCAGAAAGTGCCCTTACAGTTATGTTTGAGATTCTATCAAAGGAAATGAGAGGTCAAGGAGGGAAGAGCAGAGAGGAACTAAATAAACGACACGTTCTTGCCAAGTGAAGGCCACAGGATGTCACAGTGAGCTCTTCAATCGAATGTTTCATGGAGAACAGCTGTCAGAGAGTGAGGGACCCCAAGGCACGTGGCGGACAAGGACACAGTCCAGAAGGGGCTTGCCCATTCACCGCCACCTTCTCCTCTGAAACCGTGACAAGGGATCAGCAAGACATCGTCATCCACATTACTGTTGTTCATACTAAAATATTTATGGATAACATCTTATATATATTTTATATGTACATATTTATGATTTGCTTTAAAAATATTCCAAGAAAGGGGCACCTGGGTGGCTCAGTCGGTTAAGCATCCGACTCTTGATCTCAGTTCAGGTCTTGATCTCAGGGTCGTGAGGTCAAGCCTCACACTGAGGTCCATGCTGGGCGTGGAGGCTACTAAAAGAATAATAATAAAAAAAAACAAAATAAAATATTGGGAAAAAAATAACTCATGGGTACACAGCCGAAAAGAGATTAGCAAATGTAAATAATATTGAGGCTGAATGAGGGCAACTGTGGCGGTCCTATCAGCGTAAACTGTGCTTTTATACAGATTTGAAAACATGCATAATAGGGGGTGCCTGGGTGGCTCGGTCGGTTAGACATCTGCCTTCAGCTCAGGTCATGATCCCAGAGTCCTAGGATCAAGCCCATTGTCGGGCTGCTCATTGGGAAGTCTGCTTCTCCCTCTGCTTCTCCCCCTACTTGTTCTCTCTCTCTGTCAAACAAGCACATAAATAAATAATCTTTAAGAGAAAGAAGAAAAGAAAACGTCCATAATAAAGTTTCACAAAGTTAATATTCATTGGAAGCATGTCGAAAGCAGCAGAGAAAGGAACTCTGAAAATCCACTCATCCGAAAAGCAACAGGACCACTGACAAAAATTCTCCAAATCAACTTTTTCAGAATTCAAAAAATTAAACAAAGGCTTGCCAAAACCCAGAGAGCACTTCTTGGAGAACAGTGTCAAAGCTCAGCGGGAACCGCCGACTTCATGGCCTCAGTCCCATCCTCTTCTCTCTGGCCCGGTGGTAGCCCTGGAAACCCACAGCCTCGCAGCTATGGGAACTGTGAAAACCAGCAGCCGCGCAGCCCCTGCAGGGGACAGACTGTTGCCACGCCCAGCGTGAAAACCGTGTTCTCGGGTCTTCTCTTCCTATAACCGCACGGAGCTCCCTGCACAAACAGACCTATAGCCAGCTTGCTTACAGAAACACAGAGACAAATGGCCTATGTTTCGTATCACAGCTGCTGGAGCAACATGATGGCCGGGAGCTCACAAAAGGCTCACTCATAAGCATGAAAGGAAAAGCTGAGGAAGTAGATGCCCCTGAGAGGCTTTGATAGGCTGTGAAATGTTCTGGGGACTCTGCAAGGTCACACACGCAAGAACTGTGAGTATGCTCAGGAGAGAAGCGAGAAAGGCCTAATGGCTCATGGCTGGGTCTGTGGAAGCAGGAACGGAAGGCTAAGGCAGAGCTGTAGGCTGCACCAAAGGCAGGCCCCCCACCCATGCTCCAAGGCCCTCAGCAAAGGCTACCAGATGTATTGACTCAAAGCATTTAAGAAAAATCTCTATTTGATCATTAGCTGACCACGAAGCCTAATTATCGAACATTTCATACCATACACAATGAGGAATACAAACTCTACAAAATTAATGCAGGAAACTCATAGACAAAACAAACATAGGCAACAGCAGGAAAAGGCAACAAAAACCATTCTGGGAAGGGGCTACTCTGATACGAGCAGTTTCCACATTATACCATCGAAAACGTCTGATTTTCAATAAAAGAATGACAAGATTGAACAAACAGCAAAGTATGTTCCCTTCACAGACACAGCTCTCTCTCTCTCTCTCTCTCTCTCACACACACACACACACACAAACACACAGTCAATAGAAATTGTCTTGAGGAAGGCCCAATATTGGACATACAGATGAAAAATTTAAATCCCCTATCATAAAGATGCTCAAAAAATTAGAAGAAACCATGTCACAAGAATTAAAGGAAAATATGAGAACACAGTCTCACCAAAGAGAGAATATCAATAAAGAAACAGAAATTACACAGATATAAATTCTTGAGTGGGAAAGGACAATAAGTCACAAGAAAAAATCACCAGAGGGGCTCAACGAGAGATTTGAACTGGCAGGAGAGAGAGGCAGTGGACCTGAAGACACATTAATTCTGAAAAAACACAGATGAAATCTGAAAACATTATACTAGGAACGAAAACAGTTATAAAAGGTCACATGGTTTAAGATACTCTTTACATAAAATGTCCAGAACAGGCAATTCTAGGAGGCAGAAATAGGTTTGTGGTTGCCAGGAGCTGGGAGGGGAGGGGAACGGGATGGGGGGGTGGGGGCTGGAACTAGATAGGGGTAAGCAGAAACAACTTTGTGAAGAAGCTAACAACCAATGAGCTATATACCTTAAAAGGGTGAATTTTATGGCATAGGAATTATATTTTAATATAGGCGTTATAAAAATTTATAATAAATGTATTGGTATTATAGTTTTATTTATAATTTGTTGGGGTTTTATATTTATTTGTTGTTATTTATAATGTGTTTGGGTTTTATTGTTGCATATAAATTATATGCATTAAGCATCTATTTATACCTAGCTTTATGTTTACATACATTTAAGCAATGTTATGATTAAAAAAATTTGTTGGGACACCTGAGTGGCTCAGTCGGTTAGGCCACTGCCTTCAGCTCAGGTCATGATCCCAGGGTCTTGGGATCAAGTCCCACGTCGGGCTCCTTGCTCAGCAGGGAGTCTGCTTCTCTCTCTCTCTGCCTCTGTCTGCATTTGCTCGCTCGCGCTCTCTCTCTCTCTCTCTCTCTTTCTCTCTCTGAGAAATAAATAAATAAATAAATAAATAAAATCTTTAAAAGAAAAAAAAATTTTGTCAATAGCTTGATTTTGGTCAGCTATCCTAAAAAATTATGCTCCAACTGTGGTCAACTAACGTTTCATAGAGAAGCCCATAATCCTGCGATGATTACTAAATTTTCTTGTTATCTCTACCAACATTAGAGACCTTAAATGAGCATAATGAAGATTAGAAATTGGTTTTCAATAGTAGTTGGTTGGTCAGAATAGCAAAAGTACAAATGAGCTCTCTCGGGAGATCAGTGGCATGCTAGATATTTGAAGTGGCCATTATATCCTAAAGATAATACTCGGGCATGAACAGCACATAACAATTTAAGGAGGCCTGTAACCTGAACTTTTAGGGGGAATGCCCACGACTTATCAAGTTTTTACACGAGAGGATTCTGGTTGCCTAATGCCAACCCAAAGGGTAACAGCATCTTGCTTCTACAACAGGGTTGGTTGTCTATAAAGATCCATATAGAAATATTTTAGAGTTTGTGACCTATCCTGCCTCCATGCAGCTGTTCAATTCTGCCACTGTGACATGAAAGCAGTGATAAACAACATGTAAGCAAATGAGCATAGCTGTTTCAATAAAACTTTATTGACAAAAACAAGTGAAGGGCCGGAGTTTGCCAATCTCTGCTCTAGAACATTGTGTCTGGATCACCTAGAACAAGAGAGGAGATGCCATCAAGCCCAACATTAGGTCTTTGCTTACTGATATACATTTGTGCAAAAAAGGTGTGGACCTGGCTTTCATGATAAGCTGATGGTGACGCTACAGAGGAGCAGCTAGCCCTCACTTCTCTCCAACATTCGGGCAACTACTGCTATCCACCAGAAAGAACCTAACAGCTCTCTATTGCCAAGTTAAGGAACCAATGTTGGTCCAGTTTGCAGAAGTGCCTCATTGCTGCCTTAATGGCCTATCATTCTCATGTAGACTATTTTTTTTTAAGATTTTATTTATTTATTTGACAGACAGAGATCACAAGTAGGCAGAGAGGCAGGCAGGGAGAGAGAGGAAGCAGGCTCCCTGCGGAGCAGAGAGTCCGACGTGGGGGCTGGATCCCAGGACCCTGGGATCATGACCTGAGCCGAAAGCAGAGGCTTTAACCCACTGAGCCACCCAGGCGCCCCTCTCATGTAGACTATTAAGACAAGTAAGTAAACTTCATGTCAAAAAACAAGGAATAAAAATCGAACTTGGGTTAAAAAAATGTATATATCAACGGGGGAGGAGGGGCACCCAAGCAGTTCAGTCGGTTGAACAACTGACTCCTGATTTCCGCTGGGGTCATCTCAGGGTCTTACAGTTAAGCCCCAAATTGGGCACTCTACTCTGCATGGATTATGCTTGAGATTTTCTCTCTCCCTCTCTCTCTCTAATAATTAAGTAAAATCTTTTTTAAAAAATCAAAGAGGCACCAGACACAAAACACATATGAAATAAGAGTCAAGCTAACAGGGCACCGGGGGATCCTGAAGAGTCTGACCCCGGCTCCAGTCCAGAATCCAGATGGCTGTCCCCACGTGTTCTAAAATGCTAACTTGCAAAGCACTGTAATCATTCACAGTACTGGAAAAAAACCAAAGAGTTAATCACCCAAAACCAATTTTCTGTGGTTCTGCGATTAGCTCCTTGACTTTCCTAATATGGTTTGAATCTGTTTAATATTAAGGTCACTCGGAATTCCCCAAACCCAGGCAGCCTGAGTGCTAAGCACACCCCAGATAAGAAGTTACACTTGCAAAAACCTCATGACACTCCCACGGATAGGGTTATCCAACTAAGGCCAATGTTGTTTATCCTTATGGCTCAGCAGTCTAATGTAATAAAAAGGAAGAAATTAAAAGGGGGAAAACACTCATTTTACCATGCACTGCCAGTTGGGTCTCTTCCCTCATCAACCCATCCAATCTACAATGATCCTATGATAACAGAACTATTATTGAAAGCTTCTGCATAGGTTCCTGGCCGCTGTGTGTGCGTGTGCGCACGTATCCGTGTGTGTTGTGTGTGTGTGTGTGTGTGTGTGTGTGTATGTAAGAGAAAGAGAGAGAAAGTGATAGACAAGGCAAGGAAGGAATGATCCAGCAAGATCCAGCAAGAGACCCAACGCAAATAGCCTAAAAACTACCATAATTACAATGGCTTTAAAAAACATTTTGCAAAGTATGTAATAGGGAACCTACCCACATCTTCTCTTCTCTTCTCTTCTCATCTCAGCCTTACTCTCTGCTTTCCTCTCTGGGGAGGTCCTCTCTCTATCCTAGAATCCTACCAAAGGGAGTGGCCTGCTTCTGCCTGATCAACTACCCATCGTATATTTTAAGTGAGAATCTGGAGGAAAACATTACACCTGACTTTGGTCCCTAAGGTTAATGGTGATGGAAAGCAAAGTGCTTGCCAGTTACCAGAGGCCATCTTCAGAGCCCGAGATCCAGGAGGGAATGGCCCCCATCAAGAAAATAAGCTATGGCACTCCAAGAAAGCGGCCCAACTTGCTCTCCTCAGGACGGTTTTTCCTTTACACAGAGCAGTACGGCCATCACTTGCAACTTGAGACAGTCGCAAGGCAAGCCCTGTTAAACAACCAAGTCTAGTTTTAAATGAGCAACCCCCCCCAACACCATTCCAACATCTGGTTCCATCCAAAACATCAAATCAAGGGGAAGATTTTCCCAAAGGCTGAGGGTTAAGCTACTTACTGACAGCTGGAAGCTTAATCACTGCTTTTCTTAGAGCATTAACTCCCACTAGCCAATGACTACACTTTCTATTAGCCATGGAAATTAACATGTGTCCAAAATTCCCGAAGACACTGGCCTAATCCGAAAGGAAATCAGGTGGTGAGATTAAAGCAAATTGCCACGGAGCCCTACCTCTCCTTTCTTTCCTCTTTTAATTGGGATTTCAAAGAAACACGTGTTTGACAAGGATGCTTGGCTACCAGGAAACATCCACATTCCAAGAGCCCAGAGACATCCCGAATGGTTGTCCCCATACCGCTGAGCTTCTCCATACCGCGGACCTCCCAGGACCATCCAAGCCCCAAGGGAATGTCCGTCTATGTCCAGTGCCCCTCAGTCAAGCTCCCCGGGGCACCCTGATCCCGTCCCTGCACACACTCGCTCACCGGCTCGATCACAGAGCGCCAAACCTCGGAAAGGAAACTCTGGGAAAGGAGTTTCCACATGCCTCAGCGCCTTCAACTTACCACCACCTTTGTAGCAAACATGTACTTGTCCCGAAGCTGAAAGTCTTTCACTTCCTCCAGGATCACCTCCTGGTTCTCCCGGGACTGGAAGAAGTCTGTACTTCGGAAAACCGTGGAGTAGCCAGAGGGTTCATGCCGTTCCACGTAGATGGTGTTTGGCTTGTCATAGGGATCGATACCCCTAGAGGAAAGAGAGCAGTCGCTATCATCGCCCTGTTTAAGCAACGGGAGACGCCGCGGTTCCGCCAGGCAGACAGCCAACTGGAACGGAGGGACACATGGCGGGATCTACAAATGACACGCTCCAGGCTACAAACAGAGCCCTTTGCGTGCTCCTCGGCTCAGTGGAGAGGCAAAGGGATCGCCCTTGGTCCAGTTTTGATGTTGTTACTGCTCTCTTCGAAGTGCCCTGGGTGTCCCTCAAGGCAAGGATTTGGCCAATGTGCTTGCAATGAGTGAAAAGAAGGAAAAGTAAAAGGCGGGGGGTATTTCGGAATCAATAAGCATGGGACTGCTCGGGGCTGTCGGTGAGTTTCTGGCCTCAAGCTGTAAAGCTCAGAGAAGGAAGGAGCGTGTTTTCCCAGGCCTCTAGAAGAAACCACATGAGGAACCAGTGAGCCTGACCTCGTTAACGGGCCCTGCCCTTTCTGTCCATGCGTCCTGTGCCACTGCTGCTGACCCGTGCAATCGGGACTCATCCTATCAGGACAGTCATGCTCTGTGAGGCTCCTTCGCTAACTTCCTCACGTGCACTGATCTCCCTGATACCCTTCAGAAATTCAGAGCTCACTGCTCCCCCGAGCTCCCTGTGCTCCGTCAACAGCGCGCCCGCCCCGCATGCACTCGGGACCTGCATGTCAAAATCCTACTCTTCTGAGGTCATGTTCAAGGCCCCTCTTCCAGGAAGCCCTCCCCCAAAGCTCTCCTCCCTTCTCCCAATACCCACCATGTACCCAAGCAGTGTTCAATTTCAATGTTATGTGAGTTTCAAAAAAAGGTAGAAAGCTGCTTGGGGTGGGTGGACTTTGGAATCACTCTCAAGACTTTATACAATGCTGCTTCTGATTCACAGTGATGCTTCTGATTCACCATGTTCCTTTGTTCACCATAATGTGTCTGAGCCTCCCGGAGAGAGAAGAGATCCCTTCAAAGGCCACGTCTTACATTTCTTTTTGTCCTACAGGGCTCCCAGCTGACCTGAATCTTGCTGCCCTGAATCCATGGACCACAGTACAAAGGCTATTCCAAATGCAAAACTGTAAGGTTGACCTGATCCAACTCCCTGGAGAAGAGGCTCAGAACTGGGTTCCACCCCAAATAAGGCCCCCCAGCAACAGCTGGGAGGATGACTACTCTGCCTCAGGTTCCCTACTGCTCAACCAGATACCAGGCCAGGAGTACCACTCAGCACATGGGAAAAATCAGGGGCGCCTCCGAGGGAGGCTACAGGGATGACCCAAGGAACGGCAGGATTCGCTTCTGGGCCTGTCTTTGCACGGTGCCATATGCATGATGGCTCTCAGGGTAAGGAAGGCTTGGATATAAAATTTCTGCAAAGATACACTGTCAAGAGCACAGGAAGGGAGCGAGAGTGGGAAGGAGAAAAGAAGGGAGGAAGGAAAGAAGGAAAGAAGGAAGGGGGAGACACAAAATAGAAAACCAAAAGACATGACTTTGGCCCCACAATCTGGAGTCTTAGCAGGGCACTGGAGAAGCCAGCGGCCTTGGTCCTAGTGCAGGAGACAAGCGCTCGTCACCAGACACCCCCTGTGCGTATGTGTGTGGGTGGTGGCATGTTCTCTTCTTTTCCACAATTAGAAGTACTGATTAAAGTACTTCCTCTACCCTAGAGGATATGCAAATTAAAACAAAGCTGCTGGGTATTTTTAAAAAGGCAGAGAGAAAGGGACCTTCGCTCAGATAATTTTGAGACTGAGCTCACCTCTGCTCTTCCTTTCCTAAACAAAACCGGTATCTAGAGATAGAAAGAGCTGTGACTTTCCTCCCAATTCTCTTCTGTGATCGCTACGTGGGCCTCCCCTTTCTGAGAGCCCCTCTGCCTCCAAGCTCTGCTACTCTGCCGTCAATAGTCTTCCATGACTTTCTCTTCTCTTTGCCCTCGTTTGAAAATTCCAAGCCTTGCTCCATCTCTGAGCACAGCCCCCAGCCCTCACCTGGCCTCAACTACAACCCTTCAGTGATGCTCCCTGGGTCATCCTTGAGTCCCTCCCCCACAGCCCTTCCATGGTCCCGTCTTGCCGATCTCCAGCTCCGGATTCCATAGATCACTGGTTTTCTGGACTCCTGCTGCCCCGGGGCTGCCACGCATTATTGAATAAATGTATGCCATTATTCTCGGAGAGGTTAGATTTCACTCTCACTTATTATGGGAACTCCTAGGGGAAAAATCCTCCAAATGGCCTGAAATGCCCTGACACCAGACACACAATTATCTAAATTCAGCAAGGCCAGCCCTTTCCCCTAAGATATCTGCATATGTGCACGGAGGGAAAAGGTACAACATTCAAATTCCCAAGCGTGATGTTCCTTTACTCAGTCATCCTGCTGGATGACTGTGCGCCCTCTTAATATATGGTATGTAAATAGAGAAAGGGCAATTTGTCCCCTTAAAACACAAATAAAGCAAAAGGAAGTTCTATGTACTCCTCGGGTAGAGGTTATCCTTGGATAAAACTGTAGTTATAATTTCACTAAGACACCATAACCTCAGCCCAAGTGGGAAAAAAAAAAGGAACAGAAATAGCTGCCCTCTTTGAAAGGAAATCCAATGGAGCCTCAAAATACTCAGCTCTAAGACCCCTCCTTGTGCTCCCTCCATCTCTACTGTCCTCATTTACCAAGGAAGCAACACCAACTCAGAGACATTTCTCTGCAAACAGCTAAAAGAAGCACAGACAGTATATACTACTGCATTTAATGAGCACTAAAAACCACATGGAAAACTCGAAATACAAATGATAAACTTAGAATTACAAATGAATATACACATGTGATATCTCATGTCACAGAGGCCTAACCTCAAACATACAGAGAGTTCTTGGAAATCAATAAAAAGACTCACCATTCAATAAAAAAAGGGTGAAGGGTATGAAAAGATGTGTCATAAAAATAGAAATTAAAATGATGCTTAAGCAGTTAAAAGATGTTCAAACTCATTCATAATAGGAAAAACTCAAACTAAAACTATACTGAGATACTATGTCTTACCTGACGCATTGGCTGTGGAGAGAGGCACAGTTCTATGTTACTGAGATGAGAGCAAATTTTGACACTCTCCATGGATTTGGCAATCTCTACCAAAGTTACAATTTCAGTGCTTTATTCAGTGCCAGAACTGACCAAAGCCCCTGCTTTGGTGGAGCTTTCATTCTACCAAAGAGAGAAAGACAAATAATAAGCCTAATAATCCCATATTAGAATGTGGTAAGTGTTATGTAAAAAAAGAACAGATCACGGCACAGGAAATGACAGGGGAGTAGTTGCAATTTTAATAGGATCCTTAGGACAAGCCTCATTTAGAAAGTGTTATTGGAGCAGACTTGAATGAGGTAAGGGAGTAAGCAATAAGTGTATCTTGAAGAACAGTCTAGGCAGGGAAAAAAGCAAGGGCAAAGGCCCGGTGGTAGGAATGTGCTTGGCACTGATCTGAGAGAAGTGATGGCGCATATTAAAGCATTCAAAGCAGAGGGAGGAACAACATGATCTGACCTGTTTTTACAAAGATCAACCTGGCCGTGTACTGAGAATAACTGCAGAAGGACAGAAGTACTGGAAATACCAGGTGGGCAACTAACGAGTGACAGCAGTGGCTTGGAGTAAAGTCATGGCGGAGGAGTAGATCCTGGATATTAACCGAAGGTAGAGACAACAGGATTTCCTGATAGGTGGAAGGTGAAGCAGGAAACAAACATGAAATTCAGTGACAACTCCAAGTTCTTGGCCTGAGCAACGAGAAACTGAAATGGGGAAGGTTCCAGGGGAAGCTGACTGCGGGCAGTGAAGGTCAAGGGTCAATGTGGAGGAATCATGTTTACAGGGGTCGAGTGACCCGCTGACCCAGCATGTCTGCTCCTGAGCATCTGTCCTGCCTGTTCGTCCGCACGTGTCCAAGAGCACCTGCATCCTGTAACAGGGAAAGGCCAGAAGCAAGGACGACTAGCAACAACTGTACGTCTTCAAGGCCGGCCCTGCTGACTTTTCTCTCCTTCTCAGAACCCCAACAGGGGCTCCCCGCTGCTTTCGGAATTCAGTTCAGATTCCTTTACCAATCACTGCGGTTTCGGATACCAGTATCCCTTCCCAGACGTCACCCAACACACTGTCCAGAAGTTAGACTCCCTGTTCCCCACCCAAGCGCCACAGGGACCCGTCTCTGCCTTTGGCCACTCTGTTTCTGTCTGGCATCCCTGCCCCGCACACCTCCAGGCCCCTCCTGTGACCTCCAGCCTCCTGCACACGTCTTGGCTCCTAAGCAACCTCCTCCATGGACTGTATGGGACCCTCCCGTCTGGAAAGACTACGTCCCCCCTCTGGCTTCTCCCACTTACGTCTATGACTTCTGCGCTCCTCCAGGATGCGTGTTATGTGCACAAAATGCCCTTTCTTACCTCGTCAGCTACAGTCTCCTTAATAACTATATCCATAAATTATTCAACTTCTTCTACCCTAAAGCATCTAGCATGTTTTATATTCAGCAGACATCCAAAGAAAATACGTTATGAATGAACAAGTGAATGAATGTTATACAGAGAAAAATCCCACTTCTGTTATCATGCTCGAAGAGTGAAGGTCTTTAGAAATTCTAACCCACGCAAGTGCCCCAAGACTCCCCTGGGTTCCCCGACGGATTGAAAAATGCAAAAGCTCCATCACTTCTCTCACAAATAACCTTCCTTTCTCATTCCCCACTGCCCTGCGCAGTGAGCGTGTTGTACTCGAAGCTCTAATTCCCAGGTCTAAAATGTGCCTTTCCTAACCACCTGCTCCACATTTCAGGTGAGGGCAGGTCTGTCCTCCAGGAAGGAGCTAGAACTAGAGAAAGGTGATTACATAATTCAAACTTCTTAGATGGATGACTTACCAAGAAAAGGACTTCACGTGTTCCTGAATCAGGATCCAGGTCTGGCCAAAATCGTCTGACTTCCATAGCTGCAAAGACCAAAAGGACAAGAAGGGATCAAGATGCAGGGATGCCTGAGTGGCTCAGTTGTCTGACTTTAGCTCAGATCATGATCCTGGGTCTTGGGTTCGAGTTCCACATCGGTCCCCCTGCTGAACAGGGAGCCTGCTTCTCCCTCTGCAGGCCACTCCCCCTGCTTGTGCATGCTCGCCCTTGTGCTCTCTCTCTCTCTCTCTGGCAAATAAATAAATAAAATCTTTTTAAAAAAGAAGAAGAAGAAAAAGAAGCAAGAGGCAGGCATAACCTGAACAGCACGGCCATCAGGCTCCACCATAAATACACAGTCTGTGAAGGCTGGCCGGGAGATCAGCAAGGCCAGCTTGGTTACTCCAAATCTGAACAAGAGTGGGGGGCGGGGGGAGGCAAGAGCTATACCTTCCTGTTCTCTCTTCAGTTACTAAGGCCTTAAGAACAGCTGTAAGGAAAAAGGAGTGGGGATTGTCTTCCATTTACGGATCATCTGAAATTATAGTTTACTCGACACCAGCCATCAGGGGTAGTAAAAACAAAAGGATTACACTCTGTACTTTCCTGCTTTTCCTTAAAAACTCGTAATGGCCCACAGTGATTAAAGGTGAACAGAGGGGACCCTGGCTAAGTGCAGAGGCAAAGAGCACCAAGGGGAACCACTCGAGTACAGAAGACACGGCCGAGAGTGGTGAACTTACTGGTTTTGCCAAAGCCCCTGAACTCCCAAACACAGCACCTGAGCATTCCTCCGGCCCTAGCAACCACATATGAAGAAGCAGAAGACTAAAAATAACGTTAATCCACCTACATGGTAAACTGACCCAGCCCGTACTTAGGTTACTCCCTAAGGCAAGGGAAGGTAAACAGATCATGTTTTGGTTAAACAATCTGCGAAGAAAAAGAAACGTTCCAAGGTTCCTCAGACCCAAGCCATTCAAAACTCATCATGAATCCAATCCTACAGGGTCTGCGGGTTTCATGGGATTTTACCAGACCAACAGCCTCGATTCCGCAAGTTTCAACCTTGAGATATAAACCCTACTTGGGTTTTCTCCCCATCTCACTCTCCTTCAAATCCAAATTAAAGGAGAAAAAAATACATATATTTGTATTATAGGTGCACACACACACATATACAGGTAGGGAAAAAAATAAAGTTAATGGTAATTTCAAATAAATGGTACAAAAGCAGTGAGTTTAAGGTGGGGGATGGGAAAGGTAGAACAGAAATTCAAGAAGAGGTCCCGGCAGAGCCCAGACTCTAGGCTTCCTTAGCTGGCTCTCTCTGATTAATTTCCAGGGCTTTGAGGTAGCCCCAAACCCACATATGTGCATCGATACCGAGAAGGGCATGATGTTTGGCTACGAGGGCCTGCGGGGCACCGGGCACTGCCCCCAGGCTGGGAGGCAGACAGAGAGGGCCAGGGAGAGACACTTCCCTCAGGCATGGGAAGTCAACTAGCTCGAAGGTTAGCTTAGCAGAGGAAGGGGGGGGCAGAGTTCACCCAGAGGACACGCAACCCACATAGGCAGGAACAGAAAACCGGAGAAGCTGGGTTCCAAAAGTTCCCTTACCTGTTTGTTGGGGTGAGACCTGTCAAAGCCCAGGAGAAGGTTGGAGGCCTTGCTGTGCAGGAGGAGATCGGCTGCCCGGAACGGGATGGAAAAGCCTTGGATAGTGTTGCAGAAGTCAAACGTGATCCAGAGGTACTGGGCATAAGCATCTGCAAAGATGTACTGCAAGAGAAAAAAGGCGAGCTCAGAGCGGGGCTCCGCCAGGGCCGCCCGACACCCTGTCCCCAGCGGTGTGTGCAGGGCCGGGGACCGGCAGGGGCCCCCACTTGGCCTCCTCCCCATCTTCCGGCCGGGAGGAGACGCTGGCACACACCAAGCAAGGCTCAGGGAAGGAAAGGGTGCAAGAGAGGCTCCCCTTTCACCAGCTCAGCAAGCTAGTCAAGCCTATTTTTTCCTTGAACTGACCTGGCCATTCCCACCCTCAGGTCACTGAGGCGCCATCAGAGGGCAGCGAGGACCCAGAAGGCCCGCTCTTCAGAGTGGCCGCACAGATGACCCTGCTTCTCTCCCTCCATCCTCTGAGCAGCTACAAAGTCCCTATAATCACACCCATCTAGGAGGATTAGCTCCTCCTTCTGGCTACCAGGCCAGGGGACAGGGCAGCTCCAAGGACCAAGCTGCAGGAGGGGCCGGCCGCCTCACTTGGGGGCATGGCAGGAAAAGCTCTGGTGAGTGGGGCCTTCACCTGACTTAGCCCTGCCCAGGTGAGCGGCTCTGAACAAGTAGGACCGCACAGTGACTGCCAGCCTAGAGGGTTCTCCAGGAGAAAGGACCACGGCAATTCAACTTCACAAACGTGCGTGGGCTACTCCCCGTGGACCGGATGCTGCGGGCGCCATGGTGAAAACCCAGAATCCTTGCAGTCTCGCATGAGAGGAAGACAGGCGTGACCTGGGTGACCGTAACTCAGGGGAAAATGAGATTCTTCGGGGAACCACAGACGGAGTCCCGTGAGAGCACACGGTCCAGGGGAGTCCCAATTTGGGAGCTCAGAAGGGACTCAGGGAAGATCTGGCCCTTGGAGGGCAGGCAAGACTTCCAGAGGGATAGAACATCCTGAGTCGAGGGCAGTATGAGTTCAGGAACACAGGGGACAAAGGTAGAGCACGAACTTGAGGATGGCCAGGAGGGCCTGCGGGAAATGTCTACAGAGCACAGAGGGCGCAAGAGAGCACTGGAATGCGCAAGAGAGCACTGGAATGCGCAAGAGAGGTGGGAAGGGCTGCCCCTTGCTCCTGGAAGGGTGAGGGCAGCTCAGTGGCTCACCGTGGCCAGAGCAAGGGGGACCCAGCTTCCAGCGCCAACCAGTCCCTGAAATCCCAGAAATCGACAATCCAAAGGAATCCGTCCCAGCACACTTCCCCTCACTGACAGCAGCTGACCCATATCAATCTTCTGCTCAGAATCCTTTCGGCACGAGCAACGAAGGCATGTCCTAATACTTGTGCTGGTCTACACGCTGCATTCACGAGTTTTCGCTCCTCGGCCCTTGGCTTTTCCCTCCCCGATTCCCAGGAGCACATTCTACGTGTTCTTTCTCTCGTGTACCTTCCACGGCATCTAACGCAGAACTCCAAACTCCGTCGGAGCCTCATTAAATCTAACCGTAAAGGCGAGTGAATGTTTTGAAAGCATAGACGACCACAAGCAAATGCAATGTTGTAAAAACAATTATGAACCTTAAAGGACCATCATCATTTCTGGCATAAGAGGCGTTCCCTAGACATGCCGGAGCCCCTTTTCCTGCTCCAAAACCATCTCTGTTACTAGGGAACAGAGTGCTCTCAGTTTAGAAAGATTTCTCCAGAAATCTATTCCATCGTTTCTAGGGGTTTCACATTTGAAGATATAAAAATCATGAAGCTGGTTATAAAACGTATTATCTGTCACTCACGATGATAGCTCAATGTGTCCAGAACAGGGGCGCCTGGCTGGCTCAGGCGGTGGAGCCCGCGACTCTTGATCTTGGGGTTGTGAGTTCGAGCCCCGCGTTGGGCACAGAGTTTGTCAGAAAAAGGAATGTGTCATGAGCACGTACCGTGTGCTGGGCACTGAGCAGACAAGCTGTGCCTGCCTCAGCTCACGCTCATCCTAGGCTCGTTCCATCCTTCTGGTACTCACAGCCAGGCCCTCCTTTGGGCACAATCTTATCCTCCTTCACTAACCAGGACGCTGGAGTGCAGAGAGGTTAAGCGGCCAAGGTGAGCCAGGAAGCAGCATCTACAGCCATGTCTGGCTGGTTCGGAGCCCATCCCTTCACCATTCACCCAATCTTTTCTTCTCTCCTCCAACAAAGAGGCAGAACTTGCGGAAATTCATGCCTAGGTCTCACCCTGCGCCCCCGGGCTCACCCACGTGCCTCCCTCTCTCAGTCAGCTCCCCCAGCTTGTAGAGGCAGCTCCCTCCCCTGGCCTTGGGCAGTGCCATCTCATGCCAAGCCTCTGAGCCCCGCACCTGACGGCTCCATCCTTGACTCTCCTCTGGCTCCTTCTTAGTCCACCGCCGCTCCCCGCCCTCACATAACCTCACCACTCTTCCATCCTCTGCTGCAAACCTGTTCCATTGTCCACAGGCCCCATGCAGCTTCAACTACCACCGCCGAGATCAGGCACGTTGGGACTTTTAATCTACAGTCTGACCCTGACCTTGGACCTGACCCTCCTCAGCACCTCCCCTCTGATCACTGAAGAGACTCACTACATCCCCAACGGAGTTCTCTGCCGCCGTCCCGCCATGCCCCAAGCACTCCACATGCTACAACTGCTCCCGGCCTGAGTCCTCACGATGAGAGCTGGGATTTCACTCCAATGTCCGGTCTCGTCCCCATGCCCCATCAGCTACCCACCCAGTTATGTTTTCCTCTTCATCTCTCTGCTCTCCCTTGCATCCCCAGTGCTACCCATGTTGTGAACTCCCTGCTAGAGCCCATGAGCAAACTGGGGCCGGGCGCTGGGCTTTTTAGGCCCCCTTGTGCCATCCCAGACTTGGCAGGGTGTGAACGGCTCAAGAGGGTGATAGGAACTTTGGCCGAGGAACCGGGCAGCGTCATGTCTATATTACCATGACCCCCTCATGACTTCCTGACTCCTCTCTTACCTTTCCCCTTTCCGATCCATCCTGCCTCTTGCCAGGACACATGTTTCCCTAAAAGACTCTACGTACAGTGAGTCCCCTCCTCAAAGATACTTCCATGGCTCCCCACAGTCTTCGAGGAAAAAAGCAAACCCCTCCATCTTCAGCTGGGGGCCTGCCTCGTATCTCAAAGAGCCCCGGGGCCAACCCTCCATGCCTGAGAAGTGAGTCTCCCCCCTGCCTGTACAGAAGCCACAGGCACCTTGACATTGCCCATGGCCTCCTCCCCCTCAAGGACTCCCACCAACTCTGCTCAGCTACTGGAATCGCACCTGTCCTTGAAGCTCCATTTCCAATCCCAAGTACCCTGTGAAGCCTTTGCTCCTCTAACCTGACCTCACTCAATCCCCAGCGCCCCAACCCCCTGCCCCGTGACTTCCCATCATCATGGAGGCACACTGTAACGTAACTGTGCCACATGAGCACGGGACAGGAGGTACAGTGTGTCCCCACGCTGTACTTTGAGGTACAGTCTTGAGGTCCCCAGACTGCCATCCAGTCTCCGCGAAGCCAGCTCCAAAGATTTGCCAGCAGAGCCAACCTACCGGGTGCTTCCTAGACGGTATGATGTCAGAAGTGCCCTCAGACACACACACCTCTCCCACCGTGTCTGCAATCACGGAATGTTCGGCTTTGGGCTTAAAACGATGTTTCCTCTGAAAACACAAATACGTCTAGAAGCATAACATAAGCTACAGAACACACCTCCATGTTGGTATAAGTGATTTTCTCCAGGTCTCAGTGGGGGAACCAGGAGCATGATGACATGGGAAGAGGAAGCAATGAAGGAATGTATCTCCAGGAGACAAGAAAGAAGGGAAAGACAGAGAGGACCACCTCTCAAGGTTGGGAACCTAGCTGCACACTCTGGGGCTTTCTGGAAGGAGCCCCAGACATACTGCTTGGCTGCCCTCAGGTGCATCGTGGGGCCAGCAGCACTGCCAGGCGGCCCAGGCTGCGCACTGCTTCAGGGAAGCGGCACGCAAGGCTGAGAAGAAGGAAGTGGGGCTGCTGGCAGGTGCAAAAATAGACCCAAACCCTCACATGACTCCACAGCCACTCCATCACAAAGCAAAACCACTAGAGCGGAGCTTGCTTGCCTAACCAGCCATCCCCTTCCCCTTCCACAGGCATACCCCCTCAGGGTTCCACAGGGCCCTTGGGCGACATCCTCGCCTATCCAAGCCACTGCCCACAGTCATTTCAACCATTCAAACCCTGCTCCCTGACCACACCTCAGGTCCTCACACGGGGGATGTGCCCGGGCCCAGCGGGCCTGGTGGTGTTGACAGCGAGGCACCTAGCCTGTGTGATTTTTCTCAGGAAGTGGCAGGTCTTGTGAGGCAATGTGCCTTCCCAGAGACAAAGGCAAAAGTAACAGAAGTAACCGGCACAGTGAGAATCACAGTTTCCTTCCTGAGAAGTTGGGGAGGGGTAACGACTTTCTTTGGAGAACTAGAAACTCAGCAGAGAATGCTGCCTCTCTAACCCCACTCAGTCTGCTCCAGGCCTGTGCCCCACCTGTTGCTAGGTTTTCCAAGAAGGCGGCTCCTCTTTCATCTCTCCATGGGCTCCGAAGTAGGTTCATCTCTCCAATGAGAAGCCCAAGATGCCCTACCTCCCACATCAGGAGGGCCCAGGCTGAAGGCACGCCCTGGCCTTCCAGTACCTCAAACTCCTTGACAACCACCCGTGGTGTTCTCTTCTTGCGTGCCCCAGTGCCCTTGCTCCTTCTCCACACCTAATGTTCCAAAAGTCCCTCTCCCCCCTGCACAAACCCGATCGCACGCCCAGAACATTGTCTTTCCTGTCTTCTGACTGCTCAGACGTGGATGTGGGCCCAGCAGCTGCTCACCACAACCCATGACAAGCAGGAAGGAAGTCAGAACCTGCTTGCAGACATCTGTGCCCTTGTGGTAGGAGGTGAAGGGGGGGCAGGGGGAGCTGAAAAAGAAGATTCCAAGGGGACCACAGAGGAAGGAAGTCAGAACCTGCTTGCAGACATCTGTGCCCTTGTGGTAGGAGGTGAAGGGGGGGCAGAGGGAGCTGAACAAGAAGATTCCAAGGGGACCACAGAGTGGTCCCAAGGGCACAACTGCAATATGAGTTAGCTCTGGGACAGTGTGTATGGGACAGTGTGTAAAGATAAGGATAATAATAGCTAACAGGTACATCCTGGCAAGTTGAGTCACCCAAGTGCTATCTGCTGCTTGCAAGGCAAGGGGCATACAGATCTCTCCAGGGGAGATGGGGCACAGCCAGCAACCCAGACCCTGGGGCAGGAAGCCTCACCTCTCGGAAGCCAAGAGCAAACTGGGCAGCAGGGTCCACCTGGGATCCTGGGAGTGCAAAGTCCCAGGCCTGCCCGACCAAGTGCGGCAGGAGAAGCCGGTGCAGAGGGCTGGCAATCTTGTCCCCAGAGCCAAGTCCCTCCAACACCTCGTCCATGCTTTTCACTGTGGAGTGAGTTAGGGGAGCGAGGGAGGGGAGCTGTTCCTAACTGCTGCTCTGCTTTGAGATCATCAGGCAGGGCTAATATTAACCAGCATGTACCAGTAGTAGTTATTCTAGTCTAAAAAAAATTGTTTCTATACCCATTAGTAAATAGCTGCTTTCTTGAAACCCAAGAGAGGCCCCTCCTAAGCACCAGCGGCCTGGTTACTTCCCCAGGGCCTGTCCACCACCCAGCAACTAAAAGGTCAATGTCCCGCCAGGCAGGGTGGTCTTCAGGACCCAGCTCCCTGTGGACGGACTCTGTTCCGATCAGCCGGTGCCATTCCAGTGGCTAAAGATTTTGAATACTGGCAACCCGAGAAGCCAGTGTTGGGAGGCACCTGGCCAGAAGACCCTGCGGGTCCTGTTCCTTTCTGGATGAGCAAAGAGCAGCAGCTACCCTCCCCTCAAAGCTTTCTGATCGTCCTTAGCAGCAGTCATCCTTCCTCTGGACACGAGCTAGGGCTCCCCAGAGTGGGGAAGAAAGCAGTCAAGTAACAACTGTCCAAGCCACAGAGACCTAACCTCGCAGGCTGCCTCATTCCTACCCTCTTGCCTCCGCCTCCCCTCCATCTCTCTGGGGGCCCAGGGCTGTCTCAAATCAATGCCTCCTCCACAACCAACTGCCCAGGCTCTACGGCAGAAACAGAGCCCCCGGCCAGCCAGCTGGGAAAACAAACGCAGACACAGCAGCATCTGCCGCCTTGCCTCGGTGTTCTTTCCTAGACCGGTACAGGTTGGAGGGAGGGGGGCATGCGCAGGCGTGAACGCCCACACATGCACTGGTGATGCCCCAAAACCAAGCATTCGGCAGGCACTCTGGAAGATGTGCAGCACACCGGTGGTGAAAGTCCCAAAAAACCCACGTAATGGGCAGCTCATCGGTTGGCAGATTTTCTATGCGTTAGCCTAGAAAATCTAACTGGACTGCTTGTCCAGAAATCCTGCCTGATCATGCACAAGATGACAACAAGGAGCTCCTTCTCCCAGCCCCGCCCCCCACCCCGAGTACGGCCGTTGTCCCCCAATTCAGCCCCATGAAGTTCCGACCGGCAGGACGGCGCCCCCTTACGCGCTTGTTGTCCGCGGGGCTGTGGTAGAACTGGGCGATCACCGCCTCACTGCTGTTTCCCACGCCGAAGCTCAGTTTCTCGGAAATTCTCTTGAACGATTTCCCATAGTCGTAAGACACGTACACCTGCATCAGGGAGGAGAGGACGAAGAAGAGCTGGTGAGAAATGTGGCGGAGAGACCACTCCCTCCGCCCGCACCTGCCAACGTCCCACCCTGGATCCCGAACGGCGTTCCCCGGCAGGTCCCTGGTGTCAGGA